>OZ012691.1:40949849-41001636 GCA_963942565.1 Maea johnstoni | reverse complement strand
TCCTTTATCATTGACATAGACATGGAATACTATGTAACCTGATAAATAGAGCACCTTTAGGAGGTCAACACCTAAATAAGCACACAATTTTAAATGGCCTACTGAATTCTATTTTTCTACTATTTGTAAATAAATTACAACTGGCTTCATTGAATATATGTGTAAGTTGAACATCTTTCCCGCACCTTTAGCTGTTCCACTTGTACATATTTGTACAGATGAGCATTCTCTATAAATTAGTGGTAGTGATGATTATGTTTATAATGTATGTATTCTTTTTTCAACATTAATCTTTCTATTTTTGAGTAAATGTATTGCAGTCATATTTGTTCCAATTAATGATCTTATAACCCAGTGCTCTTTGCTATAGTGGCGAAGCTTTGTTTTTTTCAAGAGACTTATTCCTATGTTCTTTCTTTCTAGGTGACTGCGACTCAGAAGCCTGTCATCCTGAAGCACATCTCGCAGAGCCACCCGAGTCAGCCCCGGCGTATCACCGTCACCAGTAAGGTCATCTGCCCGGAGAGAGTGAGAGAAGCCCGCGCTCGGCAGGCAGCTTATGGGCGTAGCACGGGCAACAACACAAAGGCATCGGTCGAGGCTCATATCGACAGGATCGTCACAAAGAATGCTACATTATGCCAGCTCCTTAGGAGCGATCCTCAGGATCATGCCGGAGCGCCATCTATTGCAGGACAAGGGAATGAGAATGCGGCTTCTGGTGGTAAAAACAGCACAACGCAGCACAACGTTCTTGTGTGTGAGGATTGTCCATTTATGACAATGCATGGCTCTGAGTTCATCGTGCATCGGGAGTGTCACACAACTGTGAGGGATCCGGCGTCTGTTCAGCTTGCCTGTTCACAGTGTACGTTCGTTCCCAGCATGAATCGCTATCCGTTTAACCTTCAGATGCTGCTGGAGCATCTCAAGTGGCATGTGGGAAAACACAAGATTCGCTTCTACCTCTGCAAATTCTGCACCCACCTCACGACCAAGATGGACGCGATGGAGACGCACTGCGATCAAACCCATCCCGATCTCGAGCTTTCATTCGAGGTGAATCAGAAGACGGTGATCACCGAAAGACTTCACTGTGTCTGTTCGTGGTACACCGATAGCCTAGTCAAGCTTAGGATGCATGCCCTGCAGTCCCATAGTACCAGTAATGTGGTGGAGAATCCGGAACCACCAATTCGTAGTGGTCCGGTCGAGGAACAACCCAAAAAGATCTCCTACAAGAAATTAGCGGAGAAGAGCAATCGTAATCCTTCGCCAACAGCATTTGCGGGTCAGACAAGGAAATCGAAACTTGAGTGTCCGTACTGCTCCGAAATGATGGATCGTCGAGATAAATTAATCCGCCACGTTGGCACTCATCTCACGGGCGTGAGTCATGTGAACTTGATCAAGTGTAAATACTGCCCGTATATATCCACGGCCCGAGAGAACACTATCAAACACGTCAGGGAGCGCCATCCCCTCTACCCCATCAAGCTTGTCCTGAGGAAGGAGCGGGTGATCGGAACGAAAGGCATCGCTGGGCTCCCTGACGAATACTACGCTCACTTCGCCCAGGACCCGGAAGCCCACGTCGATCAAGATGTACTCGTCTCGGATGCAGAAGTGATGGCCGTCACGCAAAGCTTGCACCTACTGCGGCTCCTGTGGCTCCTGGTAAGAATAAAGCATTGTTTATTTGCAATGTGATAGTGACAAAAAACGAAATTTCAAATTCTTCAATTTGAACGATGAAAAGAAAATTAAAAGATTAACCCATTCATGCCTGTAGCAGTCAAAACTGTTTGACTAATTTGATGATGTCCCTTCACCAAAAAAGAAATGGTTGGAAAATATATGAAGGAGAGTTGTTCTTTAATCTATAACTGTCCTTTAAATAGTTTGCAGATTAATCCTTCATTCTAAAGTTATTATCAAAAGTATCATAGGTTCAGACAACAGTAGCCAAGAAAATCTCCAGGCTTGATTGGGTTAAAGAAAGTCACAGACAATTCTTCGAAAATAACCAACTGATTGATTTTTTAAAATGGGAAATATTGGCAGTATGTATGTATGTAGGTTTTTCTAAGGAGATTGTCTGAAAAAGCAGATATTTCACAAATATTTTGAAACCATTTGAAGACCTGTACATGCAAGTCAGTGAAACCATTGGCAGTATACCCTGGCCTGTAAAACATTGGAAACTTCCCCTCGAGGCAAGTAAAAAATGCTACCCAACTTGCCCTCTTGTGCTACTAGGTATAAGCAAAAATGTGAGCTTGCATTACTTGGAAAAATTGTTCTTCTTTGTAATGTATTACTAATAAAAGCAAATGTTTTGTAGAAAGTTAGATTAGGGGGACAACTTACATTGCCCTATATACTGTAAAACCCTTTATTTCCACGCACATTATAATTCACGCAACTGACGTCTGAATCTGATCGCAGCCATTTAATTACACGCATCAACTGTATAGCCGTTAGATGGGGCATTGTTATGCTATTTTGAACGTATATCAGCGCCAGTAATATACGCGTTATCATCACCTAGCGCGAAATGCGTGAAATTAAAAGGAGCGCGATAATAATGAGTTTTACAGTATTTGAATATAGAAAACATTTTAAGTCAGATTCTCTGTTTTGAATAAATTTAGAATTGCAAATGTATGATTGCTAGTTCTGATACTCCTTGCAGTCAAGTTAAGCATGCCTGTAGCAGCTGAAACCGCCTAAATAATTTTGGTGATATCTCTTTAGCAAAAGCAATAGTTACAAAACATTAGAATAGTAAGATGTCCACGTGGCAGTTACATCAATTCTATATCGTTTAGCTGTATCGCTATAACATACCAGTACCTTAAACAATACAATATTTTTTCCTATTCAATATTGATATTTGATATTGTATCAAGTACTGGTACCAGACCCTAGTTGGGATAACAGTTCATTTCTTCACTCACCATGATGTTTGAATTTGTGACTGCATGATTAGGATAACTGCTTGTCTCACTCTCTCTATTTTGCTTTACAGGCATCGCCATCGATCGCTACCACTGTGAGGAATGCATGTTCGGAACCAACAGTCTCAAGGCGCTCAAGGCCCATCTCAAACAGTACAACCATACGAGCATTGATGGAAACAGACCCGACAACGAGGATGAGGAGGAAGTCGAGATAGAGGATGGAGAATGGATCCCTGACGGCAATGGCGACCCCTTCGATCAGAGCTCTGATTGGCTGCCGAAAGTCCAATCGAAAGGTCAAATGTTCCAGTGTCCGTATTGTGCGTATTACTGTCCCGTTCGTACCCGGCTCATACGACACATCGTGCATCTCCACGAGAGTGGCACGGCGAAGAACTATAAATGCGGACTCTGTGCGCTGTCGAGCTTGTCCAAGGGGGTCATTCACACTCATATGAAACAATTCCACCCGGGCCAGCCCGTGAACATCATCTCACTGAACAAAGCGGCCGTGAGCAGTCCCCCCAAGAATCTCCCGCCGGCGCCACCTATGCCAGCTGAGGAATTGGATGAGTATGGCCTACCAAAAACGAGCATCTTCAACAGTCCACGTAAATGTCCCTTGTGCGATTTTGCCACGCAGGTTCGGTATAACCTAATTCGCCATATAAACAGCCACGTAAAAACTGGCGCGAACATTCAAACCGAACCCGAACAGCCAGATAAAGGTGCCGAGCCAGTTGACATGACTATGGGGAAAAATGTTGCCGATGACAATGATGATGACGATACTGCTGATGATGGTGGAGGGGATGCTGAAGGTTCCTATGGCGATGATGGCGGTGATGATGATAATGACGATGGTGGTGGTGGTGATGATGGTGACGACGATAACGGAGATTACGGCAGCACAACGGGAGATTACGAGGAGGAGCTAGAACCAACGAAGAGCAGGGTTGATCGTGAGCCGGTCAGCGAGAGGATTCTCGGCACCAACCTGCACCGCTGCATGAAGTGCGATTTCACGCATCGCCACATCCCGAAGGTGCGGCGCCACTTCTACTACAAGCATGCCAACTACAAGCCATTCCAGTGTGCCTACTGTCAGTTCAGTGCCGTGGAGAGTGGCAAGGTCAAGAGACACTGTGCCACTATGCACGAGGGCGTCCCCATGAGGGTGCTGACGTACACCGATACCGGGTTCCGCATGTCGGAGCCCGCCCCTAGTGCGCCCACTCATGCGGGCGGTCGAATTGAACAAACAGTAGACAAGGCTGCCTTGGCCCGGCAGATGGGCATCACAAAGAAGGGCCCCTACGAGCACATGTGCGATTATTGTGGCTACGTGCAGGAGTGCAAGTCGGCTGTGCTGCGCCACATCTACTCTGCCCATCTGAACTTCCACCCCTACAAGTGCAAGTACTGCTCGTACAGCGCCGTCGAGAAGTGCAAGGTCAAGCTGCACATCGAGCACCACCACGTCGAACTTCCGCTCAAGATCGTCACGCGAAAATACAAAGGTCAGAGGTTGACCATTGCTGAACACAATGCTGAAGAATCGGAGGTTCAGCCGAGTCAGGGTTCATCAGGTACCGGCACCGGGACAGCAGCAGAGGTCCCCACAGCTACAGTGGCGACACCTAGTGCCACCGGTGACTGGGCGGGGCTAAAGGTTAAATCGGAGCCCGTCAGTGAACCGGAGGACAATGACGATGCAGCAACCTACGACAGCGCCACCTATGAGAGCATAGAGACATCGGTGCCGTCAGTTGCTGACGACGAGTCGGTGGGTCTCCCGAGCATTTCAGCATCAGCTTCGCAAGTATCCAGCCCCTCTCCTGTACCGATTTCGACGCAACCGCATATCTCGGAAGCCAAGTACTTCTGCGACAAGTGCCCCTTCATGACCAAGTGGCAGACCGACATGAAAAAGCACAACAAGCGTCACACAATCAAGAGCGAGAATCAGTGTGGTTATTGCACCTATAGCGCCAGCTACAAGCACAACGTACGCAAGCACTGGGCCAGGGTGCACAATGACCAACCCTTCCTGTGTTTCCAGAATGGTATGAGCGTCAAACCTGCAGTGATTCCGCCAAAAAATATTTCACAGGATTGGATGACGTATAGAGAGGACACTCTTCAGGCTGGACCAGCACGTCGTACTGCGAGTGATTGGTTTTCGGCAAAAGCTTGTAAATCTCCTCTGGATAACCTGTACTACTGCCCCCATTGTCCGTATAAAACCAAGCAGAATTCAGATTTGCGGAAGCACAATCGACGGCACGAGGGAAAGCACACATTCACCTGCGGATACTGCAGCTATGGTTCCAACGCTAAGCGTGGAGTCGTCATACATCTGGCCAGTGCTCACAAAGAATTACCCCAAAAAATCCGCAGTGATTTCGGTGAGGATGTCATGCTTTCATCGTATCCAAGTCTGTCTGGTCCACCAATGCTAGCACCAGAACCTCAATCCTCAGTTCTGCAGGATTCGATGAATCAACAATCGAGCTCCACCCAGAACAACCCGAACTCAGCGGAGACAATCCGACAGATCCTTAAGCATTCTACATCTCTGTATAGCAAGAAGTGCAAGTTCTGTAGCTTTACCGATAAACACAAAGCTAGGGTACGGAGACACATGTACGAGGAACATCTGGGCTACATGCCCTATAGGTGCAAATATTGCGGTCTGTCGTCGCTCGACAAGAGGAAGATGATGACCCACGTCAAGACGGCGCATTCGGACAAGCCGCCCGAGTACTGCGTTATTGGGAGTGACTCGAAGGGGGCGGTACATGTCAACTATCTTACCGTAGAGTGGCGGAGCAGGATGCCCCAATCGGGCAGCAAACTCCGCGGCAACATAGGTGGCGCCACCTCCAGTCTTATGCGATATGACAAATACAAGAAGAAGAAGATGAAGTACACCGTCAAAGATGGCCGCTACCAATGCGAGTACTGCTCTTTCTCGGCGCCCACGCGGGATTCCATGTACAAGCACAAGAGGTTTCATTTCGCCTACCGCCCGTACGGATGCAAGTACTGTACCTTCAAGGCCTACTCCCGCATCCCCGTCAAATCACACATGTCCTCTAGGCATCCCGAACTGCCATTGGAGGTGGTGGAGTACCCCAAACCCGTAACATGGGACGCCGATGGAACCAATGAGGTTATACGGACTCTCAGTCCGAGAGAGAACGTCCTCAAAGAGATTTCTCAGCTCTCTCCGTCTCCGTCGCCATCATCGGTAGATAACGCGGATGGCGGCGAAACTGTGCGAATTAGCGGGAGAACCTATCAGCTGGATGCCGAGGGTTTATACACTTGTGCATTCTGCCCGTATCAGACGGAGGTTGGGAAGAATCTAACTCGTCATGTGTCTACACACTACATGTTCAGACCGTTTAAATGCGCCTACTGCACACTGACCAGTCTGGGCCGGAGGGTGATAACGAACCACCAGCAGGGCGTCCATCCCGGACTTCCCATCAAGGTCATCAAGCTGAAGAAGCCGCCCGAGATGACGCTGCGCGCTGACGATCGACGCATCGTGACCAAACCGGAGAAGGCGCCCGAGAAGAAATATATTGGTCGCTACAAGTGCAGCGTGTGCCCGTACCGCACGCGCTACGAGGTCACCCTTAACAGGCATATCATGCAGCATACTGGGGTGTCTCCCACCAAACCGGGTATGCCAGCAACTACCTCTGCCTCGGGAGGTGCGGACCAAGAAGCTACCATTACGCAGGACGTTGTACCAGGTCCTTCGAAAAATCCTCCCGACACGCCCGACAAAAAGGCAACTGGCGGATTCGCCTGCAAGACGTGCAACTTCATGACCACCTACAAGTGGTCGATGACGGCCCACCTCATGCGACACATCAACTACCGCCCGGCCAAGTGCGGCCACTGCAACTACAGCAACCAAAAGTGGTTCGAAGTCAAGAAGCACTGCCAGATCATCCACTCGAACAAGCCCGTAAAAGTCCACATGGTTCGCGTGGCCAAGAAAGAAATGGAACTGCAGGACGGCTACAGGGTCGTCTCCCTCGGTGAAGCCATGGGATCGGTTCGTAAGCTCAAGCCTAGGGCGTCAGCCGTACCACCCTCACCGAAGCCCCCAGCGTTGATGTCCCCGACATCTTCGACGTCATCGACGGGTACGACCGAGCTGGGGAATCTGCGCTGCCCACAATGCGGGTACCTGACCCCGCACAGGACCTCCCTGCTTCGTCATATCATGCGGCACTTCGACTACAAGCCGTACAGTTGCCCGCACTGCAGCTACAGAGATATTGGCAGCGGAGGGGTGTCCTCGCACATGAAGATGGTGCACGACATCGACAAACCTGTGGTGAAAGTCAGCAAGAGACCCGAGATTGAACGTAAGGTTTCTCAGCAGGTTTCGGCAGCCTTCGATGAGCTCCGGGAGCAAGCTGCTTCCGGAAACATCCCGATCAGCGAGATGACACAATCTGATCCTCCCGTTGTGGTCAAAAAGGAGGACATCCCGGAGGTGCGACCACCGAGACCCCCACCTCTAAAAGCACGTGCAGCATACTGCAGTCTATGTGGGGAGACGCGACCGTACGTCGGGCTTCGTTCTCACATCATGAGGCATTTCCAGTACAAGCCCTACTCCTGTAACAAATGTAACTACAAGGACGTCGCTCCCTCCAAGGTCGCCATCCACATGTTGCATGTGCATAAAGACACCAGCAGTCAGCCCATAGAAAACATCGACCCGAAGATTGCAGAGCGTGTGATAGAATATATAAAACAAAGCAAACTTGTAGACCCGCCATCCACGTCAAGTCCTCGGAAGGTCGGAGGGAAAGCGAAAATTGAGAGTGAGGACGAGAAGAGTCTACCGGAAGTTAAAAAGTCGAAAGTCGAAAGAATTTCTATGAGCGACACTGCAACTGGGGAAGCCAATCAGAAGGCTGACGGAGAAGAGGAGACATATTATTGTCCGATTTGTCGTCAGTACAGTTCCGCAAATCTCACATATCTCGCTCACCATATTCAGCGCCTTCATATAAAGTACAAGCCCTTTAAGTGCCCGGAGTGCGCCTTCCAGGAGATCACTCCTTATAAGGTCAAGAGGCATTGGATGAGAATTCACGACGGTGAGCCTCCGAAGATTCCGTACCGCCCCGTCAAGAGCAAGCAGAGGATCCTAAAGGCGTACCTGAAACAGGCGCAAAATGGCGAGACGACGAGTCCGGATACGTTAAGGAAAACCATCCCTGGTGCGGCCGGCCGCCATGCTTGTACCATGTGTCTTTATAAGACGACCAACACCACCATGCTGCGCTGCCACACCATGCAGCATCTGCACTATAAACCATACAAGTGCCAGTACTGCGAACAGGTCGACATTACAGAGGATAAAATCACCAACCACATCCGCACCGTGCACCCCAATAAAAAACTTGTCACCATCCATGATCCCGATAAGGTCATGGAGGACAAATTGGAACTGCTCATCAATGCTGCCATGGCAACCGAAACAGTGGCGCCATCTACATCGACTTCATCAACTACTTCCGAAACAACGACTAGTAATAACAGTAGTGCTGTAAACTCTCCTGCGTCTCTTACCAAGAAGTATGTGCGATCGGGCAACTACTCGAGAAAAGCGCCCCCTGGTGTGTTCATGTGTGATCAGTGTAACTACAAGACAACCCACGGCTACCTGCTGATGCTGCACCAGCGACGCCACGGACCGCCGCGCGTCAAGTGCTACCACTGCGACTACCGCGCCTATGAGAGCCACGAGATCAGCAAGCACTGGAAAGGCCACCACAAAGACAGGAAGCTGCCGTACCGCGTGGTGCGACTCAGCGCCGAGGACAGCAGTTCAGTAAGTCGGTTTGACCACCCCTAAGTAATCTCACCTCTAAGTGGTGAATCTCTCTATAGTGATTCAGGCCTCAATGCCAACTTACTGGCCCCTTAGGACCAGTAACAGCTAGGATCTACTGGTCCTGCTAAATTTTTACTGGTCCTACAAATTTTTCTTTAACATAAGAAAAGACATAAAATTCACTGACAACATTTATTCTCTCTCTCTCTCTCTGTCTCTCTCTGTCTCTCTGTCTCTCTCTCTGTCTCTCTCTGTCTCTCTGTCTCTGTCTCTCTGTCTCTCTCTCTGTCTCTCTCTCTGTCTCTCTCTCTGTCTGTCTCTCTCTCTCTCTCTCTCTCTCTCTCTCTCTCTCTCTCTCTCTCTCTCTCTCTCTCTCTCTCTCTCTCTCTCTCTCTCTCTCTCTCTCTCTCTCTCTCTCTCTCTCTCTCTCTCTCTCTCTCTCTCTCTCTCTCTCTCTCTCTCTCTCTATATATATATATATATATACACACATATATACATATAATGTATCTGATTGTACAAATGTGTTTTCTTGTTCCTCCAGCCTGTCTCGGGGCAGCCTGATCCAGAGACCCTCAAGAGGAAGCGTTTGATGAAGGTCAAGAGTGAGGTATCTGTGGATGAGGCCGCTGTGAAGAAGGTCAAGATGGAGCCGACGGACGATGAAGTGGAGGAGAACGATTACGCATCTGAATCTCTGGACACCATGTCCGAGGCGTCTCTCTCAACAAGGTGTGTAGATGATAGTTATAGTATTAGTTATATTTACCGGTGCTCAATACAATGCAAAAGACCAGTATTGAAAGGGATAAAGTATTAAATCGAAAAAAGTTAACTAACATATTGTTAACCCCTATGCTGCAAGTGGCTGCTTTTGCCAATACAAAACACTCCAAAAAAGCCGAAAAATGACTGAAACCCTGGCACATGGGTACTCATCTGAGAGTACTCATTGAGTGATATCCAACAAATACCAACATGACAGGCGTTTAGATGGTTTTCAAACTTTTTTCATCCTTGTGCTTTGGACAAAAGTAGCCTCAGCAGCATAACGGTTATTAAGGTATTGTATTGTTAAAGTAAACACTGCTATTGAAACCTAATTAAAAGCCCCATCCCAAAACATTTCTCACAGCAGCATAATCAAAGTGTATATCCCGGTTCTTGAGTGTTATCAGGTAGAGGCTGTCCTTTGTCAACCCATATTCTATTTCATTTCAATATTTACACAGGGCACAACGTTAACTTTTATATCTAAATTCTTACCTGCTCACATTGGAAGCTATCTCCAGGGCTTGCTCTGGTCACCCAAAAGGTAGGCTCTCATTTGGCAGTCTCTCCCTATGGAAGATCCTTGCGATGATCATAGCGGAGGGTCTACTAAATGTAGCCTCCAAAATTAAAAATAGACCGTGGTTTGTGTGATCCCCGCTAGGGGCCGCACTGATACCGGTCATGACGTCACGGTTGGCGCATGCGCCTTCATCCTCTTCTCTTTTGGGCGCCATTGCTCTGCCAATCGGTTTTTGAAAGCTCTCGGAAGTTTTACGCTCGTTTATGCTTGAACTCGAGCCTACAGTACAGACGTACAAGCGAGTATAACAGTGAGACCATTATACATCGCTGGGACAGGTAACTTGTCGGTATCTCTGTGTTTTCCCTGTATTATTGTCTTGTTTCCATCTGACCTTCGACGATGTCGTCGGCCAGCGTGTATAGCGTCGGTCCCGCGGCGGGACGACCTTCTTCTCAGATTCGGTGTGGGGCTTCGCCCTGCCCGAATTTCACCACTCGCCCTGCTCCTGACGTACCCTGGATCGCGCACGGGTGCTGCTCTCGGCACACCCGTTGTGACAGGAATCATACCTGCACTGTGTGCGAATCCTGGACGGAGGAGACCTGGGTAGGATTCGATTCTTGGATGACCAAGAGAATCCAACGGTCTGAGAGGGATGCGGCCTATCGGGCCCGCAAAACTAAAGCACGCAGAGAACGTTCTCTTTCTCCTCGCTCTGACAAACCTTCAGGTTTGCCATTAGAGCGTGGTCGAGCTAGGACTCGACGTACCGCACCTGCGGTAACTCCCACAGCTGCGGGAAGTGCGGTAAATACCGCAATCGCGGGAAATGCGGTAAATACCGCAACTGCGGTAAATCCCGCAAATGCGGGAGATGCGGGAAATCCCGCAATCGCGGTAACTTCTGCGGTTACCTCCGCAACTGCGGTGACTTCCGCAACCGCGGTGTCAGCCTCTTCTACCGCATCTGCGGGGAAGAGATCTGGGGGAAAATCTCCCACTCCTGAACACAGGAGGAGATCTCCAAGGAAGGCCGTGCCTTCAACTCGTCTTCGTGACGAGTCACCTCCAACGAAGAAGCCCCGCGGGGCTGCTGCTCCTAGCAGAAAAAAGGGGGGGGCCACAAAGAGTGGTGCCTCAGAGGGGTCTTCTGGCCCCACTACTAGGAGCAGCACCCGGAGGACTGCTTCGGCAGCTGCTGCTACATCTGCGGTGATCACCGCACCTGCGGTAACTCCCGCAGTAGCAGTGCCTCCATCAGTTGGGCGTACTCCAACAAAGGCTGCCTTGAAGTCATATGACGCAGCCCAGGTGGGAGTCGCCTCTCCGATGAGAGACCCCTTGTTCCCCGAACTCGAAGCGGATCCACTGGGGGGTGACCCCTATGTGGACCTGTTCGGAGAGGACTCTGAAGGGGATGACATTCCCTGTGGTCAGCAAGAAAACATGGAGAAATTGTTTGAGCTGGCAGGGTGTTTAAGCTCTCAGGGTCATGGCCTGGTGGAAGAGGACCTGTTGCCCCCCCCAGTCCTGACTCTGGCTAATCAGCCACAACCACAGAATGTGCCTCCGGTGTTCGACATAGCGACGTTAGTGGCGGCCCTGAAGGAGGTAAATCCTCCTCCTCCGCCTCAGCAGCCAGATATGACACAGTCAATCTTGGCGATCACTCAGTCGCTTGTGGCAATTTCTCAGAAGCTGGATAAACCAGCTGCCCCTGAGAAGAGACCAAGATCTCCCTCTTTGTCTCCATCGAGGTGCTCACCTCCTCCGTCCAAGAGACCTCACCGCCGTGAGGCCTCTCCCTCTCCTACCAGGACGAGGTCCGGCTGGTCGTCACCGGCATCTTTGTCTCCCGGTCAGTTCTCCGACCAATCGGATGATGAGGAAGACGATCACTTAGATGATCAAGTGGAGGAGGTCTTCGACCCCTGTGGTCTTCCGCCTGTAGAGGCGTGGTCTGAGCTCGATCGAGAGCTCTTGGGCGCAGCTTCCGACAAGCCTGCGGAACCTGTGGCTCCCCCTGAGGTGCCTCCGCCACTTCAGACAGTCGCGACGGCCTCCACGTCCACCGCTCCGGTGACGTCGGTTTACGCAAGGCTGGGTCCGCTTAGGGATGGGAGTGGAGATCACACGATCCCACCACACCCTGACCTTACTAGGTCGTGGCGTGAATCCTGGGAGGCGCAGGATTTTAAATTTTCTCGCCCTCTGGAGTTCGTACCCGTTCTCCATGCACTTGCGAAAGTGCTAAAGTTCTCCTCACCAGTCACCACCATCCGCTTCTCCTCCCCCGGAGGAGTCGGAGTTCAGTGTCTTTGCCACACCGACCTCACGTGCGGTGGAGGCACCAGCGCTATGGGCCCGTGACCGGGTCTCTAAAATAGCGTGTACTGTCGACGACAGACGGGTGGTGAAGGAGGCCGGGTCCTTCGGGGACTCTACCCTCGCGCGCTTCTTCCCTCTTGTGGAAGAGGACGAGACCTTGCTTAAGGTCCTCGAAGTGGACGCCGAGGTGACAGAGTACATGCGATCCACCTACAAGTTGGATTGGGATCCGGCGAAGCCCTTTGGACCGAAAGGACCACATCCGGTGACCAAAGAGGCGGAGAGATTCGCAAAGCAAGTCGAATCGACTTCATCTCTCCTCGCGCGCCTCTCTATATATTTGCAGCGAACTCAAGGGTTCATTTCTGCAACTATAGTAAGTAGAGAGAAAGAGCGCGCTGCTCTCCTCGCGGGGTTGACGCCACCACCTATGCCAGAATGTATGGTGGATGAGACACTGGCCGGGGCCGTGTCTCTGGCCAACTATTTAACCGCAGCTATAGGACGCATCTCCACACGCCAGAAGTTGGAGGCAGGTTTTGACCGTCGCATCCGATTCTTATCGGCAGCTCTGGCGGAGAACAAGAAAGTCGTGCCCACGATGGCCAGACTGCGTCTCAGAGAGCTTCCCCTGACAAAGGGTCTCATGTTTGCGGGCCAATGGACCCAAACAGTAGAGTCGACCACCAAGACCCAACTCTTGAGTGTGTCACAGGCTCAGTTAGCCCGTGACCAGCCCTCGACCTCGAAGCAATCGGGGGATCGTTTTCGGATCCCCTTCAAAAAAGGCAGAGGTTCGGGCGGCAAGCACAACAAGAAGGGTAAAAAAAAAAAAAAAAAAAAAAAGGTGGTGGAGGCTCGAACTCCTCCTCGTCCGAAGGCGGTGGAGGTAGAGGTGCCGGTAGAGGCCGTGGTAGGGGTCGAGGTGGAGGCGCCAAAAAGGACGCTTACTCCACCTATAACACCCCAAAACCAGCCCCCAAAGCTGATGCAGAATGATCAGCTTTGTCCGGTGGGGGGGCGATTAAGAGCGTTCGCCCACCTGTGGCCCATGGTTACGTCGGACCAGTTTGTACTGCAGACTGTAACCAAGGGCTACAGGATAGAGTTCACGGGGAACCCCCCAAGAACAAAGGAGCCCCGCTGCACCCCGATTCCTCGGAATCAGGCGCGACGTCAGGACCTCGAACGAGGCCTGGAGTCCATGCTCGAGAAACGGGCGATCAGGGAGATTCCCTTCCACACGGACATCCCAGGGTTTTACTCCCCTATCTTTCTGGTGGCCAAGGAGTCGGGCGGTTGGCGCCCGATCCTCAATTTAAAGGCGTTCAACAAATTCGTAAAGCCCCTATCCTTTCGGATGGAGACGCTACGAACAGTGATGGACTGCCTGGGAGAGGCCCACCAGCAGAGGCTAAAGACCTCAGAGCATTTGAGGGACTCCTCAATGTCAGAGACGTGGGCAGTCTCTATAGATTTAAGAGACGCCTACTTTCACGTCCCCGTAGCTCCCGAACACACACGGTTCCTCCGCTTTGCCTACGATGGCAGGGCGTACAAATTCCTGGTGCTCCCGTTCGGGCTCTCAACAGCACCTCGGGTGTTCACGAGGATTGTGCGAACCATCGAGGCGTTCCTCAAGATACAGGGTGTAGACATGCACCAGTATCTAGACGACTGGCTTCTGAAGAACCAGTCAAGGTCGCTTGTGGAACGTCAACGCGACCTCACACTGTTCTGGGTGACAAAACTGGGCTTCCTCGTAAACGAAGGAAAGTCCCAGTTGATACCCACACAGTTCCCAGCATTCCTGGGATCGACCCTCGACCTCATCAACATGCTCGTTTTCCCGAGCGAGAAGAGGGTCATCAGAGCGTCGCGACTGGCATCCTCGCTCCTAGCACGGAGCCCTCAGCCAGCGCAAACTTGGCAGAAGCTCTTAGGACATCTGTCCAGTCTGCGCGAGTTAGTCCCCATGGCGGTGACGCATACTCGTCTGATCCAACTTATGCTCCACAGTCAGTGGACGCAAGTCTCGGACAGCCCATATCTCCGGATATACCCCGACCACGAATCGCTCAGAGAGCTGGAGTGGTGGGCATCGCGGGCCAACCTGACGGTGGGCCGGCCGTTTCTCAGGCCAGACCCGACTATGACGATAGTCACGGATGCCTCCATGGAGGGCTGGGGAGGTCACCTAGGAGACTGGGTGATCTCAGGTCAGTGGTCGCGGGCTTGGGCCAAGCACCACATCAACTGGCTCGAACTGCAGGCAGTATGGCTGACTCTGCAGCATTTTCTGCCTCAGGTACGGGACACTGCTGTGGATGTCCTTACGGACAATACCACTACAGTGGCCTACATCAACAAGGAGGGTGGAACTCAGTCCCCCACCTTGTGCTACCTGGCACTGGACCTGTGGGCCTGGTGCAGGCAACACGGGATCTACCTGGTTGCCAACCACATATCGGGAGTCAGGAACGTCCTGGCGGACGCCCTGTCCAGGGGGAAACACAACCACCCCACGGAGTGGTCCCTCCACAAGACAGTGGTTCGGCTCATATTCGAGCATTGGCCAACTCCCCATGTGGATCTCTTCGCGTCAGAGAAGAACCACAAACTTCCAGTGTTCTTCTCAGTGCGCCCCTCTCAGAGCGGAATAAACGCTCTGACGCAGAATTGGGAGAGTCTGTACGGGTACGCGTACCCGCCGACCAACCTCATCCCGAGGGTATTGAGGAAACTGAGGCTGCAGTGGTCAGCCCGGATCCTCCTAGTAGCCCCGTTCTGGCCCAGCCAGCCGTGGTTCCGTCAGCTGACCAGCATGCTGACAGACCTTCCGCGAGTGATCACACCCAAGGACAACCTCCTGAAGAACTCGGTCACGGGGATGTTTTACCCCAAACCGGACAGAATGAGACTGGCTGTATGGCCGCTGTCCGCAAATCCTTCGTTGACCGAGGCTTTTCGCAGGGAGTTGCAGAGACGGCAGCCAGGGCCAGGCGAGAATCAACTTGCCGGCTTTATGATTCCCGTCTTCTCCACTACCGACGATGGTGTGTGGAGCGAGGTGTGGGTCCCGCTGAGGCCCCTGTAGCGGAAGTCGCGGAATTCCTGAATGGCCTGCGGACGGTGAAGCATAAGGGAAAGCCCTTAGCTCCGTCAACCATTGCAGGATACAAATCTGCTATCGCAGCCATTCATAGAGGTTTTCCGGATGGGACAACTGTGTCGTCCAACACGGATTTGTCGACCCTTATTAAGGGTTTGTTTGTGGTTTCCGCCAGACCAAGGACGCTCAATGAGACTTGGGATCTCCCGACGGTACTCAAGTACCTAGCGGGCCCTCCCTTTGAGCCGATTCGCACGGCACCATTGAGGTCGGTGGCGGTCAAGACAGCTTTCCTACTGCAGCTGACTTCGGCCAGGCTAGGAAGCTGGGTCCATTCCTGCAGGATAGACGCATGTCATCTGCGGTGGGAAAATGGAGGAGTCCGCCTTCTCCCATCCCTCCTATTGGACAAAAACCAGTCGGTCTCGTTTACTCCTAGTGAGGTGTTTCTCCTCAGCCTAAAGGAGTTCTCGCCAGACGACAAAGTACATTGCCCTGTCCGGGCCCTGAAATGGTACTTGGAATTAACCAAGCCCTTGCGAGGGGATGAAAAAGCCCTTTTCATTCGGTCAAGGGAGCCTTATACTAAGGCTACCAAGAGTACAGTCCCTGGTTGGGTCAAAGAGGCCATAGCGGGGGCGTTTTCGCACCTTCCTAAGGAACGGAGGCAACGCATGGGCATTAGAGCCCACGACACCAGAGGGGTCGCAACTACTTGGGCTACAATGGCCGGAGTGCCATTTGAAGCTATTATGGATGCCGCAGCCTGGAGCCGGCCGCAAACTTTTGCGCAGTTCTATCTTAAAGATCTTCCTGCAACAAAAGGCAGGTTTAGTAGAGCAGTGCTGGTCACGGCTGGCACAGCTTCTAGGAAATAGAACTGATCCTTCCACAGCTTTTCTTGGCGGTGGTACTCTGCTTCCAATGTGAGCAGGTAAGAATTTAGATATAAAACAGGAAATTAGAAGTAATTTCTTTTTTATAATAAATACTTACCTGCGATCATTGCCCACCCTTCTGTATCCTCCCCTAGAATCCGTTCTTCCATGATGGTATTTAACGCCAAAAATGAGAAGAGGATGAAGGCGCATGCGCCAACCGTGACGTCATGACCGGTATCAGTGCGGCCCCTAGCGGGGATCACACAAACCACGGTCTATTTTTAATTTTGGAGGCTACATTTAGTAGACCCTCCGCTATGATCATCGCAAGGATCTTCCATAGGGAGAGACTGCCAAATGAGAGCCTACCTTTTGGGTGACCAGAGCAAGCCCTGGAGATAGCTTCCAATGATCGCAGGTAAGTATTTATTATAAAAAAGAAATTACTTCTAATTTCCTGTTTTGCAGCAACTTGCCCCGTAGGGCAAGTGAGATTCAATTTTCACTTGCCCTACTCCAACTTTCACTTGCCCTTGGAAAAATTGTATATAATACTTTTATAATATTTCATTTAAAACCAAATTGAACATGGTTCTGGCATGTGAATGCATATTTTCTAGGACAAGCCTGGATGGCAGACCACAAAACTTGCACACATTCTCAAAGATAAACCTGAAATATACAAAATGTTCTTTCCCAGTGGGGCAAGCAAGATGCAATTTTCACTTGCCACACAGCTATAATTTACAAATTCTACTTGCCCGGGGCAATGGGGCAAGCACCAATGTCGAGCCCTGTTACAACTTATGACTTTTTCGACATTTCAGCACTAGCCCCATTAAAGGTGGGAGGATGACGGTGCAGGGCAAGTATGTGTGTGAGGACTGTGGCTGGAACTACCACAAGCCCAAGAGCCTGATCACTCACAGGAACAGGGACCATACACCAGGACTCTTCAAGTGCGGGCACTGTGACTTCCAGGAGAAATACAGGTAAGAATGCTCTGACAAGCAAAGAATGGAATGTCTGTGTGTGTGGGTGGGTATATGTATAGAATGAAGCTGCTGCACTTCTTGTGTGTCCTTAGGGCAAGTGAATAAATGATAGTATAAACATGTACATGTATATATACATACATAAAGATACACACACACACACACACACACACACACACACACACATATATGTATGTATATATATATATATATATATATATATATATATATATATATATATATATATATATATATATATATATATATATATATATGTATATATAAAAGTATATTCATACATGCATGTAGAGATGGATACCGTTAAGAACCAAACGGTACCAATGAAATGGTACGGTATTTTAGCAGTACTGTTGGCACATTTTTGCATCATTAACTTAGAGAGAGAGAGGTTTTATCCATTTTGGCACAAACTTTAAAATTTAAATCCTCGATCTTTTGTGAAACACACATCCAAGAAAGTGTCTAGAACACTTAGGATTGAACTATGGGTTATCTTAAGTTTGCCCTAATGGCTGATATCATGAAAAATATTATTGTCTTTATTTATCTAAAGAAAGTGCTAGTTTGTCATGTGTCCAATTTGTTATGGATATTTTCAGGAGAAACAACTATTGACTCCACATTCTTGTCCATTTGGCGAAGGCCAGAGTTATTGATAACTTATCTAAGCATTTTGCTATATTAGTGGAAAATCTTTGACATGATTGTAGATATATTGTCTATTTCATCTGTTTCTCACTTACTTATAGGTATGATATTCGGTTGCACATCGAAGAAGTCCACCCTGATAAGAGATATCACGCGATCCAACTCAGTGGGGGCAATGGAGCTAGCACGAACGATGATACATCGGCCGCCGAGGACATCCCCGCACCTCAACCAGTGGCGCCACCTATAACAACACCACCACGGAAACTACCTCCCAGCACTGGCAGCCGCAGTAGGGAAGCTTCGCCGCGACTTGTGCGGCAGAAAACTCCCCCAGTGACACCACCGAAAGCCGCAACACCTCCTATGGGGCTTACCTACTGCTGCAGCATGTGCTCATTTAAGTGCAAGTCGGAAAAAGACTTCGCTCGACATCTCAGGGGTCACTTCAAGAAATCGTCACAGACAAAAAGTGGCGATGATTTGGAGGGGAAATCGGGTAAGGAAGGTGCGAAATCATCAGAGTCCAATCCTGTGGGCGATTCGCTGGCAGCATCAACAGGTAGCCACCTGGTGGCGACCAATGAAACTAAAGAAACCTCAAATACTGAAAAAGAATTAGATGCCGGAATGGCTGAGACGAAAAGTGGGGAGGATAAACCAGAGACACCTGGTGGAGAATCTCTGAACCAATCGGAGGCGGGCAGTTCAGGCATTGGAGAGGGAGTGTCCAGCGTTGCCGATGGTGCCACGAACAGCATCGAGCACAAGTGTGCCTACTGTAAGTACACCACCTACATTGAGGCTGAGTTCCTGAAGCACATCAAGGTCCACCTGACGCACTACTCCCGAATGCACGCCTGCGGCTACTGCAGCCGTAAAGGCTGGAAGCGCGCGGACATCAAGCGCCACTGCCGCATTAAGCACCCCAATCTGGAGGTGAAGGTGGTCAGCAATTATCCGAGCCCGTCCAAGTCCCGCACGGCGCCCCCTGCTTTCTCCCCCACCCTACCCCTCAACCTACAGCCCGTGGTCAAGATCATCAACCTGGCCAAGGTACCGCAACCCCTTCTCCTGCAACAGGGACTTCGGCTGGACAGCTCTGTTGATATTGATGTTGATGTGGATATTGAGGCAGAAGAGGATATGGAGGAGGATTGGGAGGAAGAGAAGGAGAAAGGGGTTGAGGAGGCGGTAGAAAAGAAGAGAGCAGAAAAGGAGCAAGAGGAGGATGTGCTCTTGAAAGAGGGTGAAAAAGAGCTTGATGTAGAAAAGGGGGTTGAAAACGAGGAGGAGGAAATAGATGTGGATGTGGGTAAAGATGATGAGGAGGATCTATTAAAGGAATGTGACGAGAAGGGAAACAAGGAGGAGGAAGGGGATATTAGCAAAGATGAGGAGGACATCCTACTAGATGAGGAAGACTTTGATGTAGGCGAGGTCGAGGAGACCACCAATAATTCTACCATACCAGATGAGAAAAAGATAGAAGATGAGAAAGACAATGATGAAGAGAAGGAGGAAAATGAAACTGTCAAACTCAATGAGACAGAGGAGGTTGACAGTTACGAAAATGAGAAAAGAAACGCAACTGCTGAACAAAAGGAAATTGAGGATGCTGATGACTGTAATGTTTCTGAACTGGGTAGCTCCCAAGCGTCAGAAATTATTTTTTCCGAGAACGAATTGATGGATGACAGATCGCTTATAGCTGATGAGGAAGAAACTGCAGAGAAGGATGCAGAAGTGGAGACTGCAGGAGAAGAACAAGAACTAAAGGCTGATGTTGCCATGGTTACCGATCCTCAATCTCCTAGGCAACTGGAGAAATATGAAGCTGTGGAAACTAAGGGACCTAGCGAGAGTGGTGCTGCAGAATGTAAGGAAATTGACCAAGAAGCTCATGTCAGTCTCGGTGAGAAAGAAGATGCTGCAGATGAGAGCATGGTACAGGAATAATTAGAACATGCTTCATCAGCCCTCTTCCATGATCCAACAACTACATTTTGTCCCATTAACCCTTTCACTGCTGTGGGCTGAATTTGGTATGACATGATGACAAAAAACTGAGAAATTGTGGAGACCTTGGCAAATGGGTACTCATCTGATAGTGCTCAGCAAGAGCTTTCCAATGAATACCAACATGACAGGGTTTAGACGTCTTTGCATCCTTTGCTTTGGACGAAAGGAGCCTCAGCATCAGAAGGGTTAATACTTACAAGTTCTTCAAGGAAGTTCATATTGAACATGAGAAAACCTTGAATAATCATTCTCTGGAAGATGTAATTTCAGAAGCAAAAGATCAGTCTCAATGGAAGGGTCAGTAATCCATCTTTAAAAGATGATTACGTGTAGAATCTCAATATGATGTACATAGATTAGTGTTCTCATCAGTCATTGTCATCAGTCAATGAGAAAAAGACGAAATATCAGGGAATAGCTTAATTACATCAGGGAAAGCTCATTCTTACACTGTGCAATGTGTGGTCTCACTGAATGCAAATCTAAATATCTTTATGAAACCAGAAGGATTTAAAAAATATGTCAATCAAACTATCTATCTTCATTTTGTTAAGGATATTGTCTCCAGATTTGAGGTGTGCCTAAAGCTGTCAGATTGTTGACCTATATAACCTTAGTGATTTTCCGTAAATGAGGGGAATACTAATTATTTGAAGCAAGATTGTTTTTCTTAAACAACATACACAACTGTCTGTCAACTACTTGATTAGAATATCTGACGTTCAAAATATCTGTACATTTGATATGATAATTTGTATATATTTTGAAAAGAAAGGTATATTTCCTAGCAAATGACAATTGTATTCTTTAGCAATCAGTGCAACTATCTATCATATGTTATGTTATTCTCTCTGGTTTTTGAGATATCTCTAAACATGACGGACCACCTGAATGCTATAAATTTTGAACTTTGACCTCATGCCATTCCAACATTCCTTTCTCTTGACAGGCAAAATTCCTCAAGGAACGATAGTTTGAAAGCATTTTTCGACTATTTAACATGCTGAGCATGAGAGGATGAGTCTGTTATTGTGGCAACCAATAATTGTGGCAACTTAGAGTGTTCACTGCAAGCAGTGATCCAGTAGTGCTAGAAATGTATCCATAGAAAACCTACACGGATTGTTGACAAAACCTGTGAAGTTCTTGTATATTTGAAGCCATGAAATGGCAGATTCAGCAAAACCATGACTTTTAAGGGTTGCATGGATCATGGCATGATTATGAATAATTATTGTGGTGCTTGCAGTTTAGAGCATGCAGAATTTGTGAGAAATTTTGTTCTGATGATAATTCTTTTTTTCTCAAGTTCAGTTTTGTAAATAAACCAATTAATTGATCAAGTGATGAACAGCATGGATACCAATATATTTGTAATTTTTACCCTCTACCGTAAATTCTTGGAAATTTAGACCACCTAAGGAATTTTTGTCGCTATAATTATTTTGCAAAATAATTCATGGGAAATTTGGGCAGTCCTTGAACTATTGCTAGTTGCCATTTCACAAAATATGGACCTAGCTGTAAATCTTGCAGATACAACATCAAGGTATTTTCAGAAAACGTGGGCCGCCCTGAACCAATTGAAGATTGAAATTACTAGAAAGTGTCCCAAATTACTGAGAATTTACGGTACATGCTAAGACAAGCATCATCTAAGGCTATGATGATCATGACTAAAACCAGATGTGTGGTAAAATAAGGTATTTTTCAATGATGCTTTGTAACTTTGATTTTTGATTTAACCAACTAGTATGTCTTATATAAAAGACAATATTTGGTGATTTGATGCCTAATTTTACTTGATGCATAAGAATCTAATTGTTGATTTCATTTTACAAAAGAATCTAATTATTGATTTCAATTTACATTTCTTTTGCTTTTAGTTGACTGGTCATTGTTTTCTGTAGGAAAAGAGAGTTCAGTTCTACCCAACTTATTTGTGTATTTTCCCAGTTCTAGTCAGAATGTTTACTTAAACCCATTAACTCATATGAGTTCCTCTGCAAATGTCGTCTGTATCTAAAATACTTTTGACAATAACTTAGGAATTGAGAATGATTTTACAAAATATTTAGGAGAGTTGTTGGCCATGTTCTGATCAACATTTCTCCATCAAATATGTTTCTAACTATGCGTTTGGCTACAGGATTTCATAAAAATTGTCAGGCTGCTTTTGGCCTCTTTGAGCAATGATGGGTTAACCCATTAATGTGTATGAGTTCCTCTGCAAATTGTCTTCTGGAGATTTGATACTTTTGACAATAACTTAGGAATTGAGATGGATTTTACAAAATATTTGAATGAGGTTTGTTGGTAGTGTTCTACCTAACTTTTCTCCTTCAAATATTTCCCCAACTATACATCGGTTAAAAGATTTCTTCAGGATTGTCAGACTGCTTTTGGCCGCTGCGTGCATTAACCTCATCAATTCTCAGAGAGACGCTTGTAGGAAGTTAGTTTCTAGTAGGAGAAAGCAATGTCTATTCAATAAGTTTTATAAATTTAGATTGGTTCCCTAATTGCTTTTGATCCCTAGTATGCTGTTAGCATGATTTAGTTAAGTGGAGAAACTAAAGAATTCCTGCTCACAATCATTAACATATCAAAGAATAATTTTGTTTCTTTATTTCCTGCAATATGTGTATTTTCTAGTGATGTAAATACAATAAATGCCTGGCAAGTTAAGTTAATACTTTTCCATTGTTATTATTGTAATTTCCTATTTTTCTTCTCAAAAAGTCATCAATACTCATATTTCTAAGTTGTACTTTTAAGATGTGCAAATGATGTTTCATGGAGAGTCAATATTGTAGTTTCCTAATTTTTTTGTCAAAAAGTCATCAATACTCATATTTCAAAGTTGTATGTTTAAGACAGGCACAAATGATGTTTCCTGGAGAGTTATGTTAACCCATTCATGCTTAACAGCTCCATAAGAAAATTGTCGTCTGGATGTATGATACTTATGATCATTACTTCGGAAGGAAGATTAATTTTAAAAAATATTTGTATGCGAGTTGTTGGTAGTGTTCTGATTAACATTTCTCCTTCAAATATTTTTTGCCGGAAAGAATTCACCAAAATTGTCAGAATGCTTTTGGACACTGTGAGCATTTATGGGTCAAGTGTTTTGCTCAAGATAATCTATACTCAATTTTTCATTCATAATTGAACATTTATAAGCCATTAGATTACATCTTTATTTAAAACTTATTCAAAAGAATGCATGTATCTTACTAATCACAACTCTGTAAAGGATAAGTTATAATCATGATATGTGAAGGATCAGTTTTAATCATGATATGTGAAGGATAAGTTTTAATCATGATATATTCTGATAGTAATGATATATTATGGGTATATATAAGATGTTTACCTTGGTCAATCATGATAACCCTTTATCTACAACGCATGTGTTAAGAAAAATGATACTGAAAAATGTACCACTAAGTTTTCATTAATATCAACCCTACATTTCCTGTCATTGCAGCCATTTGAATCATCATTACGAACTATTCTAGAAATTGACATCTAGATATATGATATTTTTGACTATTAAACTAGGAGTAAGAATGGTTTCTCAGAACATTTGAAGGAGTTATTGGTATTGTTCTGGTTTGCATTTCTTCTCAAAATATTTTCTGTACTCTGTTCACCAGAACGATTTCATCAAGATTGTCAGGCTTCCTCCATGCTTCAACACCATGTGCCATCTAAGTCTTGTAAAACTTAATTCCAAGTTGGCCTGTAATATTATGATTGGCATGCCGTAGTGTGGGATGCCAAATATGACATTTTGTAATAAAACTATTGAAAAACAACTGTTTTCCCCTTTTTTATGTCACTTAGAATCAGTTAGATATATTTTTAAGCTTGCTTGGATTTCCTTAGACCACTTTCATCTTCACTAATGCATAGATAGTTAAAAATTAGAAGTTTAAAAGGTACAGCTATTTTATATTAATGATTGAATTAATTACTTATAGATAGACATTAAGGTTTCTTGGCGATAGATATTTCAGAATTTTGTTTTTTGTCACTATTTTTGCCATACTGCAGCTAAGACGTGACTAGCCAGTTGTAACTGAAACCCGAGTACACGGCGAAAACCACCGCCTAACACTGGCAACTTTCTCACATACCCCGGGTGGGATTCAAACCCGGACAGTGGCTATGCTTTAGACCACACAGCCATCAGGGCAGGCCCCTTAGATATTTTTTAGAGATCTCAATTAATTCACATGGAAATTCTCAAAAGCTTTCTATTTCATTCCAAAAGCTACGTAAATAAAGCATCTTTCCTTGATGAGTAAACTGCTCCTCAAAGAGAAATTTTAAGACCTTAAATATAGTTTTCTTCCAAATTGCCACTCAAATATGCAATAATCACCTTTCGAGATACCTAGAAAACAAACAAGCTTGCTCTCAACAACTGGTCAATGCCCAGCACATATATGGTCAATGAAAGAAATACTTAAAGATGGTGAATAAAGATATAGATGTTTGCTGTTGAATATTTTATTTCAATCAATTCCATTTACATTCCTCAAGTTCCAATATTTCTATCAAGGAATGAAATGAATCAAGAAAACAACAGAAGATGAACTTACAATACATTACATTTATTGTATCCAACAGTAGGTTTCCCGGGGAATCAAAACTTCACCCCTGTTTAAAGTATGCCCCAAGGCCTTTCTTAGATATAGAGTACTGGGGCACCTCAATTCATTCCTAGCCTTTTGGGTTGTATTTTTCAGATTTCTTGAACTTATTAATCCATCCTCAGGTTTGGATGGCATTTTTATCTACACGAAAAGACATTTTTGATGAGATATTCATAGTTCCTTGTTCACAGGTTGTAAATAACCTCTCTTTCCATTATCAATGCCCGCCCTAGGGTGGGGTTTCAGCAGATAGCCATTCTAAAGATGAAGGGTTGTGGTCCTTGTTGGCTGCTGTTACCCTCCAGATGCCAATAGGTTATACCATTCATGCCTGACTATTTTGGGGATATCTTTCTAACAAAAGCAATATTTTGAAAATATTTGATGGAGAATTGTTCATCAGAACTCTATCTGCAACTCTCCCTCAAATATTTTGCAAATTAATGCTTCGTTCCAAAGTTATTTTCGAAAATATGACAGGCCCAGACGACACTGGTCAAGTACATCTTCAGGCATGAATGGGTTAAGATAAAATCAAGGTACAGCAAAATAAATTGACCGTACATTGCACATTATCCCAACCAAAGGCATGGAGACTCATCTGGAAAGTACATCTGGTCAGAAACATACATAAATATTTTGATAACAAAAAAATATTTTGAGAAATATTTGACTAAAAGTTGATGATCCAGTTGCGTTCAACAATTCCTCTTCAAATATTAATCAAATATTTCTCTAGTTGACGAGTTAATTTAGAAGTCGTCAGCAGCATGTGGATTTCAGATACAAATACTGTAGGTTCAGAGCATGAGCTAAATTATTGTTCTGCATTCAGTGTGAGATTCTGGAACTATTTTTTCCTGTCCTCTTTGCACGCGATGACGTATCGTTGTGCCACAGAGAGCGGGGGAGAGTATCCTTCAGGATAGGATGTATCCTCAAATAGCACCGAGTAATCCTCTTGAGGCTACAAAAAATAGAAAAGAAACATGTTACAGGATTTTGAAAAGACAAATTATTTTCACCAAACCATGTGAGCATATTCTTTTCACCAAATCCTTGAGCAAAAAATATGAATATATTTGGTTGTAAATACAGGATTTTGAATAGGCAAATTATTTTCACCAAATCCTTGTGACGAATTATTTTCACCAAATCCTTGAGCATATTATTTTCACCAAATCCTTGTGAGCATATTATTTTCACCAAATCCTCCGAAGCATATTATCTTAACCAAATTGTGAGCATAAAATATAAATATGTATGGTGTTAGGTATGGTTGACGCTTGCAGGTTTCAGTGTCCGTTTTTAGACACCCTGCTGACTAAGACTATAATGAACCCAGAAGGTACTGTCCAAGGACAGCACTAGGCATGTATGGCTAAATGGATGAGTCTGACTTACCCTTTTTGGTGGCTCATGCACCAAAGCTCTGTAGAAACATGTGGTCTGAGGATAAAGAGCAAGGACCAACTGAAAAAGAAACAATACGTTTGTTGTAGTATCCATGGCAAATAACCTTAAAATCTGTTTAAATGGTATTCATGATAAGTCACTTGCAAATATATTTCTATTCCTTAAATGGACAAAACATATTAAATATTCCTCAAAATTCATCATTAAACTATAAATCCAACAGTGACCAAAAAGGTCTCACCTAAGAATAACATTGGATGAGTTTTCAATAAGCACATATTATGTTTTGATATTTTTCATTTTTGATAGATATATAATTTAGGTTAAAACAAATGGATTCTGTATCATAAAAAATATTTTTCGATGGATACTTGATGATTCAAAGAGAACTATGATGAAGAAATCATAAAACATGGAGGAACGGAAACAAGGATTCTGAGAAACAAATATGAGTCTAAGTTCTTACAGCGCCTTTGGAGAAAAGTGCCTCTGGATCTGTTTCAGGATTGGCTTTCCATATGGGAAGAGGGACTATTCGCCGCCGGCTAAGTGTGTGACGTCTGAAAGAAAAAGAATATATCACATGTTCATCATAAAAAGGCACTTCGAAATTTATATTATTGCCACTTTGTGTGCCACATTGCAGCTAAGAAGTGACAATTTCTGGGTGTCCTATTTTTCAAGGGAGACCAAAATATACATGATTACAACCATGAACATGCATTTATTTATTGAACTAGGCATAATATCCATAAACAATTCCAAGGTACTTAATCTGGGGTGAAATTAATTCAACTATATGTTTGAAAATGATATTTTACCAACCTACTCCCCATGAAATTTGGGTGTCCTGAATGGTGATTATTTGTGTTTGGGTGTCCAAATGACACAAATACACCCTGCTGGCTAAGACTAGGTCTACAGATATAAAAAGAGAAGTGTCTTGTCACTTACTCTTTCCCCTCCTCTGCGTCAATATCGTCCACTTCGTATTTATTGGAGGAATGACTGTAAGAGACGACCTCCGCAAGAATCCAGTTCTCCTCACCATCTTGACCTTTGACCCGAGCTGCGACCTTGTCCAACGACTTGGCTACATAATTAGAATCTGCCGGGACAGCTCCACACAAAGATGGCGGTCTAAGGAGATATAATAAATCACAATGAAATGAATACAAAAAACTACAAAGCATACACACAATGTGACAAATATTGATTAACTAGTAGCTCTTGAGAGATCTACAATCAAAATAAGGATATGTACCGATACTCTTTTTGCTACTTAATACTGACATTGAATGGATAAAATGTATCATATCGAAAGAGTTAAGTATTGTGTCATTTAAGATTGAAACATATATAAAAGTGACTAAATTGCTACCTGGATGTCTCCAGGATGGAAGTTCAGTATCTATTAGAAAAATCTCCGAATCTGATAGTGCAAAGTTAGGTCCCTAAGTCTATGAGGCAGGCAGTAACGTTAAAAATATCATTAATGTATTGTATCGCAATATAGGCACGAATGGGTCTAGACACCTTAAACATAAAAACGCCTGAAATCAAATCATGGGAATGATTTTCTTAGGATTTTCCCATAAAAGTAACAGATACATACGTTGCTATCAAACCACTTGATAATAGATGGTTTAATAACCCCCCCCCCCCCCCCCCCCCCACTCCAGTATAAAAATATCTTAAATTCTAAAATCATTTCACATGTACAGAAAACCTTGCATACTTCCAACAAATCGGAACCAAGCAAAATGTCTGAGAGGCGAAATCCATGTATGTTATCAACACTTTAGTAGATAGGAATGAATTCAGACCTGCTTATTAGTCCAGGGTAGGTGAAAATCTGAGGCAGGCGAGTCCAAGGTAATGAAGTTTACCGTACTTCACAAAATATTCAAGTTACATTATTACTTACTTTTCTCCAGGTTTCCCGAACCACAATGGAAGTGTGAGAGCGTTCTGCGTCAACATGTTCATGAGGACACCTCTCCGCATTATCTGCTTCGGCCGATCTCCATTACTGACTGAAACATACAGAATAACACAACGTAAACAAGTGTGCAGAATAAAAAAAAAGAGTGACGCCACTAGTATCAGGTATGTGGCTGTTTGGCCACATACCCATAATGCATATAGGGACGGTGAAAAAAAATACCATTTAATTCATCAAACATCAATATCATTACACAATATCATAAGCTAGCGAACAACCTTTATGAGCCCTGGCTACTTTTCAATTTCAGGAGTAGTAAAATGACATACATAATTCAATGAATTTGTCATTTGGTAAGTGGGAGAATGCCTGATCTCAAAGAAAGAGGTATTTATCTACACACTAAGAACCATGAATGAAATTTCTTAAGGTCTCCCCTCCATTAAAAAAAATAGAACAGCCCTAGTGTGAATTCTCCCTGTCACACAATTAATCTATCTCTGGGGAAATAATCATTATAACAAATATTGATAGGTCCGATCTGCACAGATTACCCATTTTTCTAATACCATATACTATTATCACAGAAAATACTGGCAGACTTTTTTCAAATATGTCAATTCACAAGTTCACTCGGAGGATTATTTAATTATTCAAAAGAAACTGCATGTTTGGTATTCTTACAGGATTCTTTTCTAAACGCCTTCAAATCTGCAATTTTTTCCAATGCCTTCCTCAGTAATCTGAAAATTAACAAAAAACATAGATAAAACATCTAATCCAGTTACCAGAAAACTAAGCTTTATACAGCTATTTCCCTAAAGCACAACATCAAGGCTGCGCATAGGGGGCAAAACTTCAATACACAGCCTAAAACATTGCTATTTGGAAAGGAGTTTATTTGACTATATGGACTATAAACATCCGTCCACTGACTATTCTTTATAGAGCGCTTTTAAACATTAAAGGTGAAAAGGGTGCTATATTAAATATTAATTATTATTATTATTTTTATCATTATTATCACTATTATCATTATTATTACTATTATTATCATTATTATTATTATTATCATTATCATTATTATTTTTACTATCATCATTATTATTATTATAATAGATCCAGACGACAATTGCTGAAGGAACTCTTCAGCATTAAAGGGTTAAAATACACTTACTCAGCCTCGCTCTCGGCATCCTGCATAGCAGTATTGTAGAGACCTCTGAGTTTCGTCTTGTAATATGGTGAGACTGCAAAGAGTAAAGACAAGGGATCCAAATTTATTTTCTTCTTTACAAGCTCAAAAGAGAAATATGGAATTAGGGTTGAATACCATTAAGAGGTACCGGTACCAGTTCCGGCATAGTTTCTTGAAGTACCGTACCAGTATCATTTCAAAAAGTACCTTACCATACCGTTTCATTCGATTTTAAAGGGATTCTTATTAAGACTATTCATGAATAGGGATGGGGATCGTTGAGAATTCTACGGTTCGGTTCTCGGTTTTGCTTCTATGGTTCGGTTTTATCACGGCTTCATAAACGGTTTATTAATGACATTTCTTGGATACAAAACTACACAAATGGAATGCGTGGCTGAACTTGCCTGAACTGAAAAGTTCTTGAAAGTTCCTATATACTAGCTCCTGGCCACTTTCTCTACGCTCAGAAGGCTTCTGAGCATAGTGAAAGTGGGCAGGGTATCAGACTTGAGAGATTTTGAAATGGCTGTTTGATCGTCGCGCTTGGCAGACATTGTGAGACCTGCGAGGAAGTAGGTGCTGACAGTTTTATTACGCTTCCAGGAACCCTGTGCATGCATAGAAAACCGAACCGTGTAGACTGTAGAGGGAGGTCCGGTTTTTGACTGGTTAACCGCAATGCTCAGGCCGGTTTCACATATGAAGCGGTCCCCATCCCTATTCATGAATAACAAAATTTATAAGGTAATGATGCAAAAAAAGCACAGTTAACAGTACCGTTCAAAAAACATACCGTTCCATTGGTAGATGGTACAGATGCCTACAGTAGGGTGTAGTTCTTATAGGTATCCATCCATAACATTTTCTATGTTAAAAGCTCAAGAAAAAGGCACATTGTTTGTGTTCCTTTTTGAAAAGCTTAAGGTATATGAGTTGGCATGCAGCTGGTCAACAAGTATTCCTGCCGATCTACTTACAAGCTCACCGACGAGACGGAAAGAATGACTGAATTTTGAGTAAAATCATAATTTCTGTCATAAGTAGGGAAAGGGTGACTGGTCTACAAATTTGGTTAACATTAAGGTTGTTCATTAACTTACTTTTTTGTTCCTGTTGCATGCGTTCATGTGTTTTCCCAATGTTACTAAGGTTGTGTTCACTTCTGGCACGCTCCTCCTGAAAAAAATGCAACAGTGAATTCAATTTCAACCCATTGTTTAAAACATATCATTTTAACCATTTATACCTACACTGTCCAAAGAATACCTAACTATTCAAGGGATATCCGTTTGACTAGAGAATTTTACAGAAAATACTTGACGGAGAAATGTTGATCTCTGAATTAGTTTGAATTTTTTTGGTGAACTCCTTAATAATTTTCAAAAGTAGCATATATGTCCAGATGACACTTGTCAAGGAGATCTCCAAGCATAGATGAGATAAATCCAGGCGGCAGTTGGGTCAATATCGCATCCATTACTGGTAAACCTTTACATTTGATATGTTACACATGAATTACCTGAACTTGAAAAGTGAGAGAATGCAGCTCCTTGAGCATGTCTTTGATCTTGGAGTCAGTGGTGGCACCCCCTTGTGAGCTGCTGCCCGAGACGGGCATCGGGCTGCGGATGTTGTTCCCTCCGCCCATGCCCGCTCCCGACTTCGATCTCCGCATCATCCTTGCGCAGCTCACCAATCACATCAAGGGAAGAAATTCTGGCCCAATGAAAAAATAACAATTAAGTAAGCATGTCAGGCAGCATTTAGTAATCATTTCATCTGAGAGGTATGTATACAGGGAGGAGTTGCATAGGGCATCTTTTAGACACCCAAACCCTCAAAAATCAGCTCTCACGCCATCCAAAAATTTAATATTATTCCCATGAAATAGTGTAAGGACTTTATCCCTAATTGTAATGAGCAAATACATGTTTATGGTTGTAATCTCAATATACACCCAGTCTCTAAATCCTGGCTGAGGTCCTGAGGAGTTGCCACAGGCCAATTACCATGGGCCCTATATGCTTATATACTTGTAAGAGGAAGGTGCCCACGCACATGTGCAGAACGCACCACTCGACTTTGGTTCTCTTTGCACTTTTGAAGCGAGTCAGCACAGGGATTGCGACCAGGTCAACTAGACTACGATCAAGCATATCAGCCAGGAGCCTCCCCTAGGGTCTCATGTGGGACCCAGGGACTTAGCCAGGATCCGTCCTACCTGTCTTTTGGACAGGTAGTTTCCTAAAAACCTCCTGTTTGGACAGGCAAAATTTTCTATGGCGATTTTTCAATTTTGACTTTTGGGGTGTACTAACCAAACATTTTCCTAACAAACTTCTAGGTCTTAGCTGAAGTGTAAATTTCCGTTTTTGACACACTAAGCTATTAAATGTAGCTGTTATAAGGATTTGAAGTAGAAAAGCTGCTAAATCTGGACGGGCAAAATTTTTGAAATTGCTGCTTTGGACAGACATTTTTGAAATCCTGGCTAAGACCCTGGTGGGACCTGCTGGCTACCAATCCAGTGATCCAAGTCCATGATTTCATGTAATTCCTTAAAACCCATTCATGCCTAAGAAAGTTCTTCTTAAAGGGCAAATGCACCATCATAATGATTTAGGTTCAAAATGTGCCTATACGTGTCACCATTCTAATAAGACCACCCGCAAGTCTGTCCTCCTCAGCACTCCTCAGATATGGCTTATGAAAGTTAGTAAAAAACTAGCCTGAGTCTGGGCATGGAGGCTGACATTGCAGGCCAATTAAGCCCAATTAAGCACAATCAGTGGTATGAAGTGACTGCCAGTGCTGCTTCTGATTGGTTGAGAGATATCAGTGGCTGGAAATGACTGCCACTGATATCTCTCAACCAATCAGAAGCAGGGCTGGCAGTCACTTCATAAGCACCACTTCTGATAATGGCAGCCTCCATACCCAGACTCAGGCTAGTTTTTTACTAACTTTCATAAGCCATATCTGAGGAGTGCTGAGGAGGACAGACTTGCGGGTGGTCTTATTTGAAAGGTGACACATATAGGCACATTTTGAACCTAAATCATCATGATGGTGCATTTGCCCTTTAAATTGCCATCTGAATCTATGATACTTTTGACAACATCATCTACTCCCAGGTATGCATCTCTCTGATATTATGTGATAGAAGCCAAAAAACATGGAAGAAATTCCCTTCTCTATATGAATAGACCCAAGGGGTCTTTCAGTTCCAAAGAAATTATAGACAAGCTTTTAAAACACCACACATTCGTATATAGCAACCAAGCCAACCTGTTAATGAGTCCTGATCAAGCTGTTTTCTCTAACAAACAATATCAGTAAGTTAAAAGCAGCAAATGCTATGTAAATTTCAGATTCAGAGGATATGCAGAGATATTCTAAGTCTGCTTGCAGGCAGTATAACTATTGGCGAAATGTACCCCCACTTTATACGAATCATCAATAATTGTTTTGCTTAAAATACACTTAAATTGTCAAAAAAACATAGAATAGATCTGTCTTTGTTTTGAAAATTGAAAGCCAGAATGCAACTTTATTCCAGTCCTAAACATCGATTCCAACGAGCTAATTCGCTACAAATTTACCTCGCATTATTGCAAAATAATGATTAAGTATTTTTCTTTAAATCATAAGTCTTTTTGATTGCAAAAGAACCCTTAAACGTGAGGCCAATACCTGTTTCTAAATGAGCCGCACAACAACTCATACAGCAACATCCATTTTGGTAATTAGGTCAGTTGGTTATCTGGGTCACATTCTACCCCGCACTTTATAAAACGGCGATTCTGATTGGTCAATTAAGATCTGGGTCAAGTTGGAAGGCAGGAAGGCCCAGTCTCTGGTTTTGAATAGACTAAATGCTAGCATACATGTTTCTGTATAGGATGCCATCTCTTCAAATTTATGAAATGATGACTTAAGTTTTAAATGATGCCAACTCTAGGATATTTAAGCTGGAATTTGAATTTGCTCTTATGGAGGTGGCACATGCTTTAGGTTGCCTTTCATTAGGTTTCCTGCTATATTTCACTTTATATTTATCAGTTTATCTTTTATTGTGGAAATATCCATTTGGTCACAGCCTTACTCAGGGAGACATTTCCTTCATAACTGTAAAGTGAGTTCTTTTATAGTTGTCAGCATGACATTCTAGTTGTAGTGAACGGATAGAGAAATTGATTTAAAAACCTCAACCTTTCAAGACCTTTATACTTTATACTATCTCTCATTCCTCACCTTTTATCCTATAGGGCTACCCTTGCTTCTTAGATGAATAAAGACAAGTGAATATGAAACCAGTCGGTCAACCTAAACAACCAGGCTGCGGCGAATAGCCCAAAAGTCATGTTCTGCGCATGTTGGTGCACAGCATTCTCTGTAATGTAAACGATACAAGAGCTCTCATTGGTCTGTCTCTCCTAGTGACGTCACACTTATAATGCTCAAATTCAAGCCCTCTGGTATATAGCCAAGTGCTATAGAGCATATAGTAATTGGTCTCTCTCTACTTATCCATTTTTTTATTATCTAAGCCTGATTATTCAGTCACATAATATGATAATTGTGACTTCATTTTTATGCTATATTATATAAGTAAGACGGGCCATATCCCAGGTTTCGCCACCGAGCCCTCAGCAACACTTAATCCTATATTACATGAGACTAGCATGTAATAAAAGGAAATCATATTTGCTGTGATATACAAAATATAAAACTGCCATAAGTCTAGGTAGCATGTTTACAAACCCAGGGCTCGACATTGGTGCTTGCCCCATTGCCCCGGGCAAGTAGAATTTCTAAATCATAGCTGTTGGGCAAGTGAAAACTGCATCTTGCTTGCCCCACTGGGAAAGTACGTTTTGTATATTTCAGATTTACCTTTGAGAAAGTGTGCTAAGTTTCGTGGTCTGCCATCCAAGCTTGTCCTAGAAAAAATGCTTTCATATGCCAGAACCATGTTCTACTTGGTTTTGAATGAAATATTATGAGATTATTATATACATTTTTTCAAGGGCAAGTAAAAGTTGGAGTAGGGCAAGTGAAAATTGAATCTCACTTGCCCTACGGGGCAAGTCGCTGCAAAAGTTAACGTCGTGCCCTGAAACCTTTACTTAATTACTCTAGATAGGCAGAAACTTCCACTTTAATTTATCTATGTTTCTGCCCCTCTTGGAGAAAAAATCAGAAAGCAAAAGTCAAGTTTGACACATAAGGAGTCATTTATATTTGACTGTCTGCAACATATTTACAATACAATGATGATTTGTATCGGTAACCGCAATAGTCAACAGAGGACCCCCCCCCCCCCCCCCCCCCCGGACCTTTAGTCCCTATTACATCTACTTTCTACTGGCTTCTACTCTCTGCTTATTTCTCCCAGGTATAATCAGATGAGCTATTGTACAGTGATAAATGTTCAAATAGCCTTTGATTTGCCAATGACTTTCGTCATAAGATTATAGAGTGCATGCACATGTTATAATTAGCTAAGGCCTAATAAAACAATGTTTGGTTCCTAGTACCCTACCCTACCTACCCTTAGTTTTTGTCTCTAGCTACCCTAAAGTTTTTTTGCCAATCCTACTGAAAAATGAACTGTTCCTATACAAAAATAGCCTCCCTGTCCTAAATGTCAATTCTCCAACCACTATTATCGATTTCTGGATGAACAGAAGTACAATTATTGCATATAAAAACAATTACTCAACACTGATACAACAAGGCAAACTTTTATTGAAGACATCTAACTCCAGGGAATCATTTGAGTTAAAGCATAAATATGATAAATATATATTTTTTTAAATCCCTACCTACCCTACCTATATTTTTTTAGGATGTTATAGGAACCAAACACTTTTTTTTATTTGGCCTTATGTGCACACTTGTTTGTTTCAGGTTGCCTAGGCTATGTACACATATAGGTGGCCTGTATGATTAAACCTAAAGGTCCATGTACAAGATGGATGTGTCCAGTCCTGCTAGCTACTTGGCTGGGGGATTCCTCTTCTTCACTTTCTATTTCACGCTTTCTAACCTACTGAAATATACATTTGGTGACAGTCTCCAGCGCGGAGACATCTCTATCATCACTGAAAAGTAGGTTACTGTAAAGATCTTCACTTTTCTGAATACTCTTCAGGGCTCGAAATTAAGTTTTTATCCAGGGAGCCCAATTGCATCTTCTAAAGCTACCTAGAGATGTTGTGTAATAGTATAGAAACTAGTTCATCTTTGGGCTCCCTGCATAAATTTGAGGGAGCCGCAGGAGAATTCAAGGGACCCATTATTGCATTAGAGTTATGCTTGAATTTGTTGTCTGAAACTTTTATACTTTTGACTATAACTTTGAAATTGAAATTGATTTTACAAAATATTTGATGGAGAGTTTTGGGGAATATTCTGATGAACAATTCTCCTTCAGATATTTTCCTGACTATGCTTTTGCCTTAAAGATTTCACCAAAATTATCAGCCTGTTTTTCGCCGCTGCAAGCATTAAATGGTTAAAGATTTGATTGCACTAAGTTGGCCTAAGCCTCCTAAAATCGAACTGTGGACCTTATCGATTTGTTGTGCAATAAGGGCCTGATTTACACTTCATGTTAATTTCATAGATATCTGCATGGCATGCGAGTGATGATAACTGCTTGCTATAGCAGTCCTTTTTACCTGCCATGGTGGTGACTTTGATTTTATTTTTAAATATAGAGAGAAAAAAGTGAGTCACTAGGTCACACAATGACCTCTTTAGGATGGTCAAAGTGCATTTTGATATTCTTTTGAAGATTGCATGCTAAAGGTCTTGAGTACTGGTCTACATTAGCCAGAAAAGAATCTTTTTAGATTACACTAGGGCTCAAAATGAAAATATATCTCAGAGATTTTTTCATTGCATTTAAAAAAAAAACATGCGAATACAAATATTTTGTGTCCAAGTCATTAGTCTTTTTGTGTATAAAATACACAAAATATGTATAACTGTATGCTAGTTTTATTTAACCCTTTCATGCCTACACTGCCCAAAACCGACCTGACAATTTTGATGATATTTTTTTTACCAGAGCACTTTTCAGAAAATATTTGAACAAGAACTGTAGATTATAAACCAACACACAACTCTTCCTGACATATTTTGTGATTTATTACATAATTCCAAAGTTATTTCTAAAAACAGTTTAGGTCCAGACAACACTTGTCAAGGTCGAGGCACACAGGCATTGACGGGATAAGGAAAGGACTTAACCCTCCAATGCTGAGGCTAATTTGGTCCAAAGCACAAGGACGCAAAGATTTTTGAAAACCATCCAAACCTTGTCATTTTGGTATTCATCGGATAGCTCTCACTGAGTAAGTACTCTCAGATGACTCATGAGTACCCATGTGCCAGGGTTTCAGTCATATGTCAGGATTTTTGCACCATTTTGTATTGGCCAAATTACCCACTAGCATCAAAAGGGTCAACACATTCTCTTTAATTGTTTCAGATGTGTATCTGCCATCCATGCTGTGATAGCCACCACCATAGGAGCCATCATTGTGTATAACTGTGAGGATGTTCTCAGGGACAGGTATGTATACCGAATGATCAAAATCTCCCTCCAAAAAATGTTGTACTTATCATATGCATGTATGATTTAAGATTTATTATCATATCATTATTTATTATTTAAGTTCAATGCAATAAACAGATTTTAATTTTTGTCACCTTTTCTTCAAAATCTCCCTGCAGAAGATTTTTTTACTTATCATATGCAATAACAATTCAAGAGTTATTATTATCAAGATCAATACAGATTTTCATTTTTTTGTCACTTTTTCAAACATTTTCTAGTAACCTTTGATATATCTTCAAGATCATTTTGGTCCATTATGCTGGTCTAGACTAGTTTATTTGAAGATACCTCAACGAAGGCTCAGTGAAATCATTTCAAGTTTTCATGAATTCTTTCTTATGGTTTTCTCTCGAAATAACTGGACTTTGCCAACCTTTGGTATACTCTAAAGGTCTTCTTGGGATGTTTTGTGTTATAATAACTTTGATGGAGGACCTAAGATTTTAAATTTGGCATAGATTAAGAGTTTAATTCAAAGATACATAATCATATATCAAATGCATACTTTCATAATACATAACTACACTACCCACAGACATAATTTGTACAAAAATAAGATCTTTTTGTTGGCGTACTTAAATGGTACTAAATATAATGGTACTAAATACTTATACTTCAATGTATTTATTCATGTACTCAATACTTCTCTTGACTATAGTGTTATAATAATGCTACACATGATTGTTTTCAATCCATGGTCTTAGCCAGCAGGGCGTCTTGGTGCCTTTTTGGACACCCAAACCCTTAAAAAGAACCCCTCAGGACACCCAAACCTTTTTGTGTGGAATTTCTAAAAATCTCAATCTCAAGCTTATAATTGAAATTTTTCATCCCCTTATAATTCCCATTACATTGTTTAATGATATCATGCCTTATTTTGATGAATTTAAACATGTTTATGGTTGAAATATGAGTATATTGTGATCCCCCTTAAAAATTTGGATGGACGCCCCAAAAGTTTACAACTGCCAATTTTAGGCACCCAGTTTTTAAATCCTGGCTAAGACACTGTTTCAATCTACTCATTATTGGCCCAGGCGTCACATCTAGATGTAACTGTAACTCTATTTGCATGCAATTGAATAAACAAATATTTTCTAAAAAAAAAATAAAAAAAAGATTTTAGATTACAGACTACATTTTTTCATATCGTTTTCAGGCACTGGTTGTGTGAGGTTTATCCCTTTATTGGTCTGCCCTACTTCTACTATGACACGTGGGCTATGTACAAATCCTATGTGGATAACAAGATTTTCTTCTCATCGTTTTCGGACATTGGTTGTTGATGATAATTATATGGACTATTTTTACTAATCATTTTCAGACACTGGTTGTGTGAGGTTTATCCCTATATTGGTCTGCCGTATTTCTACTATGACACGTGGGCTATGTACAAATCCTATGTTGATAACACCCCCGGCCTGGAGGGGCTCTCCATCTCGCGGCGGGTCTACAAGTTCATGTCGTCCCAGCCTCTGATGATGGTCCATCACTTGATCCTGCCCAACATCTACTTCCCCATCATAATAGTGAGTTTGATTAACCCCTTCATACCTGAAGACCTCCATGACAAGAGTCGTCTGGACCTTAGATACTTTCGAAAATAACTTTGGAATTGATGATTAATTCGCAAATTATTTGAACGAGAGTTGTGAGTTAGATTTTGACAAACATTTCTTTTTCATTTTTCTTTTTTATATTCTAATTTTTGAAGTTAAATTATTGTCTGGATCCATGATACTTTTTACAATAACTTCATAATTAAGAATGATTTTATTAAATATTTACATGGGAGTTGTTGGTGTTCTTCTGATCAACATTTTTCCTTTAAACTTTTCAACCCGTTAATGCTTAAGAGTTCCTCTTAACATGGTGGTCTAAATCTCTGTATAAAGTACATGGAATGTGCCCAAATTTCTCATTGGTGAAAAATCTAAATTTTAGATTCGTTAGTAGAGACCACATTCTATAAAAGAAGACATCACACTGTCAATGGTTTTCCAAAGTTTGACTTCACTGCATAAAAGATCTACAGTGACCTAAGACGAGATATCTATACTTATATATATTGAAAATGTTCTAAGAGAGTTCTTATATATATATATATATATATATATATATATATATATATATATATATATATATATATATATATATATATATATATATATATATATATATATATATATATATATATATATATATATATATATATATATATATATATATATATATATATATATATATATATATATATATATATATATATATATATATATATATATATATATATATATATATATATATATATATATATATATATATATATATATATATATATATATATATATATATATATATATATATATATATATATATATATATATATATATATATATATATATATATATATATATATATATATATATATATATATATATATATATATATATATATATATATATATATATTGAAAATGTCTTAAGAGAGTTTCACTTTTTCAGTACCTGCGTAATGGCATTGGAGACTTCTTTGTGGGATGTTTTTTGATGATTGAGATTGCCATTCCACTAATTTCCCTAAGAAATATACTTGTGCAGGTAAGTTATAGCAAACAATATCCCATTTTTATGTTATGCATGGAGAGATTAAAAAGTATGATAGTTTCTAAGATATATCTTTCCTGAAAATTGAGGCACATATCAATGATCAGATAGAAGTTATCATTTAGTTGCAAATAATCTAAATATTTCAACAGTATCAATTTTTATCATTTCAAAAATGTATTTCTCATGGATGATGGAATAAACTGACAATGACCTTTAAAATTATACTTATACACTTGGGTTTTATCTAAAGTTTATTAATGGCTAAGTCACTAATGGCTAGTGTTTCAATTTCCAATTCAAATGTGCCAAATGAAGCTTTGAAAATAGAAATTCAGTGGAATTTAAAAATTTAAACTCTAAGTTCTAAACGAAGCTATGAAAATAAACATATAGGATTCATAGTAAAGCCTGCCATTATGAACACCCAGGAGATGTGAAAGCTTATTGTGAACACAATTTAGCAGTCCTATTTGGCTATTTGTATTTACATTATGAAAATAACTGTAAGATGTGAACACCAGCTAATCTTAAAGCTTTGGCCCTAGTCCCAAGGTGTTCACATCTCCAAGGTTTGACTGAATACCTATTTTTAATTTTCAAAACTGAATTTGAAAATTTGAATTAGGTTTCAAATTCCTTTTTTTTCATTTCAGCTGAAGATGAAGGAGACAACACTATATGTTGTGACAGGGATCTCCATGGCGATTGTGTTTTTCATCGCTAGGGTGCTCATCTTCCCCTTCATGTTCTGGAGCTACGGTCAGAAGCTGGGCGTGCCGCTGTGGCGCGTCCCGGCAAAGATTCCCATCAAGTGTAGCATGGGATGTCTGCTCCTATTGCTTCCCCAGCTCTACTGGGTCAAGCTTATGTTTGTCGGTGTCTACAGGGGCTTTCGGAAACGATACGGCAGGCGAAACGAAAAACAGGACAATGCGATTACTCAGGAAGAATCAACCAATCTGAATGGTACCAAACCAATTAAAAGTGACTGACATATAAACTATACTGTGGGCGAAATAAAAATCAGGACATAGCGATTACTTGGGAGGAATCAACCACTCTGAATGGTACTGATTCAGTTAAAAACAAATGACGTACAGCTATTTTTTAGGAAACTATAGGCTAGGCGAAACCAGTAAACAGGACATTTCAGAGGATCAACCAACAATATTGATTCAATTAAAAGTGACTGACATACAGTTATTTTTAGGAAACCCAACAGCGGGCGAAACAAAAAACAGGACATTGCGATTACTCAGAAAGAATCAACCAATCTGAATGGTACTGATTCAATTAAACATGACTGACATATAAACTATACTGTGGGCGAAATAAAAATTTAGGACATAGTGATTACTCGGGAAGAATCAGCCAATATCTGAATGGCACTGATTCGATTAAAAGCGAATGACGTAAGAAACAGGGCATTGCGATTACTCAGGAAGGATGGTCCAACAGTGTTGATTCAATTAAATTGACACAAATATTTTTGAAAATCATCTAAACCCTGTCATGTTGGCATTCATTGGATAGCTCTCGCCGAGTACTCTCTTAGATGAGTACCCATGTGCCAGGGTTTCAGTCATTTTAAAGGTTTTTTTTGCATCATTTCGTATGTGCCAAATTAGCCACTTGCAGCATAAGGGTTAACGTTCTACAATAACTATTTGTTTATTCATTGAAGTGTTTGTATCTATAGCAATACAGACAAGGAGCAGGGTCCAACTAACAGATACAGTTATTTTCATAGAAATGTTTTTTTTTAAATTCTCGTTGAATAGGATGTTCTGCATAATGAGTTTTGTTATGTTCCATTTTTCTAGAGATTTTTGTAGACTTTAGATTAGGTATGGAACATGTATATTTGATGAGTTTGAATTGTTTACAAGCTCTGCATAATGAGTTTAGTTATCTCCATTTTTCTGGAGATTTTTTGGAGACTTAAGATAAGGTATGTATGTTACATGTTTATTTGATGAGTTAGAAATATTTTCAAGAATTATATGTTCAAGTTTATACTATAACAAATGTGTTGTAACATTATTTTGTGTGTATATTCCTTAATAAAAAAAAACTTGCACAAAAGTTTTTCTTGCTGTAACTTTGATTTTAACCCCCTCATGTCTAGGAGAATTAACCCATTCATGTCTGTGGTGGCCAAAATCGTCGGACTATTTTGGTGATCTCTCTCCAACAAAAGTGATTTTCTGAGAGTATTTGAAGGACAATTGTTAATAGGGCACTAACTAACAAATCTCCTTCAAATATTTTTCAAATTTATGCTTCATACAAAAGTATTATAGTTCCAGACGACACTTGCTCAGAAATTTAATAGGCATGAATGAGTTAAAAACTGTAAACACATATTTTTTTAATTAAAATATCCCCTCAAAAGTTTGAGAACAACAATCTTTCAAACACTTACTCATGTATTGATTTTGGAAAGCATTCCATAAGTCGCCAGATACTAGTATTTTGTTGTCTGCTTTTTGGGGGAGATTTTCACTATTTTACCACAAGTCATATCCTAACTATCGATAAGGTATAAAACAGGAATAGGTTCATCAAACCTGACTTCTGACCTCTTACTAACCTCCAATCACAAATACTTAGATATTCCTTATCCTCTTAAAATCCTTTTCATAGATTGAAAAAAAATGTACCTAAATATCAAAATGTTCCACATTTAATCCATGTTTGCCTAGAAAGGGTTAGTGTTCCTTCAAAATGTCAAGACAGGTTACCAAGTACAGTAAAAACACTTGAAAACAATAATATCACAGAAAGATTTTATTGGCATCATAGGTATAGGTTGAAATAATGAGTCCCTGTATTATACATGGAAACAATTAAGACCACATTCCTTCCAATCAGAGGTTTCATTTTATTGAACCCAGAATGCTTTATTGGTAAGCAATGGAATATCAATAATTTTCTCGTTTTCAGCAAGTGGTACACCAGAGGTACATTACATTTGTTGATATTAAAACTACAACCAAAAGATGCATTACAAAAATATGTGACATTTATGTCATGCAAAATCACATTTCTTTCATTCATCAGCTTTCCAAAAAAATGATATTGCATGAGACAACCTGGGCACTTTGACAGGGAAGATTTAATTCCATTTTTACTAGATGGATCTAGTTATTAAAAGGCAGCACCACTACTTAAAGCACAATAGCATGACTTAAAGAATCCCGAGCAGACAGAATAAACTTGTTATAGGAATTACACAATTTATTTTCATCGAGTGGGCACTTTGTATTGGAGGTTAGGAGGGACCTTAGTTTATACTAACATGATTTAATACATTGCTACCACAAAGTTGCATCTACTTTTACATAAAAATATCAATGAAAGTAATTTCTTAACAAAATATAAATTATAATAAAGTATTTCTGCAGTGAATACTGGTCTATATTCATGCCCCTTTTTCTTCTGGCTGCTCCTTCTATACAGTATTTTAGATTTAAATATTCATGTCACATCAAACCTCATTTCATTAATATAATGCATCAAAATTACCAGTACTGGTGCATGGAATATTATACTCTCAGCAGCTAGGCCTTATGACACAATGAAATGATTATTGCAATAATACCAGGGTCAGACATTATCTTTACAAATCTGCCTTACAGCTAAGGACCTACCATGAATAAATTTATGATTATAGAATTTTTTATTTCTTACAAGACCTTATGCATTTTTCTAATACAGTATTTCAGACATCTCTTACTTTTCCATTAATATTTATTTCTGTCCAAGCTAGCTTGTCCAATAAAACGGTAGGTTTTTAGCACATGACACACTCTGTAGTAGCGCTCGCATAAATTAGCAAAAGATTGATTGGTTGGTCATTTTGCTGCAATCAATAATTGATTGAGCAGCAATCTACTGCTCCATACAGTTGACGTATTTCATATAGTTTATTGTCCTGTGTATTGCTATTACATATTTGTTTGTTTTTTTGTAATAAGCGCAGTAGCTGATTGTGCCAAAATTTGAAAAAAAGTTTTTTTCCAATACACACCAGAGCGTTAAACCTCATAAGTGGATATTTTTTGCTCACCCCAAGACAAATTTCGCCCCAGAACACATCGCCTCGCACATCTAAAACACATCTGACTGGTACCAATTGGGCCAGTAAAAGGTTTCTAAATTGGTTATCAATATACATATTTACTTTACCAAAATAAAAAATGACAGCTTCATCACAATATTAGACAAGTAACCAATCCAACAATTTGCTATGATTCTGAGCCCATTTAGGTAGCTATGTATGAGAATGAATACCAATTAGCAAGGTTTCACTGAAGCACTCTTGGCAGTAAAAATGCTTCCTGATAAAGCGAAGATTCTTAGGGACATTAATCTAGTCATGTCTGTAGCAACCCAAATAGTATTTCAATTGGAGCTACGTGCAGGGAAAGGTTGATCCCAATTAAGACAACTTACTTCCTATAGTTATCAAAGCATTTGAGCACCTAGTATGTCACCAGCACCCCTTTATTACTCATACATAATAAGTCTGGCGAGCTAAGCATTTAACAATTGACTCCTAAGTAGGGATTGGTACCAGTACATGATACGATACCAAATATCAATATCATATAGGAACAAGTATCATATCGAAAAAGTTAAGTATCATCTCATATTGTTTAAGATTTGAATATATATAAAATTGACCAAATTGCTACCTGGACATCTCCACCTAAAAGTAGTTTGGTATTTGTGAGCGAAATTTGCGAAACTGACAGTGCTAAGTTTAATAATAAAAAAATCAGGTCCCTGTGAGGCAGGCAGTGTCGTTAAAAACATTGTTAACGGTAAACCCTTCCGATGCTGAGGCTACTTCCGTCCAAAGCTCAAGGACGCAAATTTATTTGAAAACCATCGAAACCCTGTCATATTGGTACTCATTAGATAGCTCTCACTGAGTACTTTCATATGGGCACATATTTGCCAGGGTTTCAGTCATTTTTCAAGTTCTTCGCATCATTTCATATTGGCCAAATTAGCCACCACCAGCATAAAGGTTAAGGTACCGTATTGTTAAGGAAAATATCAATATTGTATTGCATCATAAGGTGCCAATCCCTACTCCAAAGCTGAAGAGTTCTATTCCACTCTCTCCTCCCCCTGCTCAGTGACCTTGAGGCTCAAGACCTCAACTTGACCTCTGCCCTTTGTTTCATGACTTAGAAGGTCGTCAATTTCTCGAAAGCATCCAGGATCTGCAAGAATCACCTGTAAAAAGATAACAACAAATTATCAATCGGGCTATGTCAGTAATTCATCTATAGAACAGGCATAGAACATGAGCGTTTGCCATGGCAAGTACAAATAGGCTGTGAAAAACAAAATTTTATCCTACTTGCCCGACATGGCATGTTGATAATCCCAAAAATGTTATGATTAAATAAGCAAAGACATATTATATAAAACCCTAAATAGAATTGATTTACTTAAAAATATATTTAAGTATCTTGATACATTATCTAATATTACCAATACTTTAACCAATTGAAAAATTGTGCTGGGCAAGTAAAATCTAGTCTCTTTTGTTTGGTCCCTATTTGACTGAGATTAGCAAGGTTTTCTATATGTTAAGTAAAATAATGCAGCTACTGTTTGACCAACATGTCAAGTCCCTTCCAAAAAGTATGCTGATCCCTTTAGAACTGTCATATAGTAATAACAGTAACATAATAACAATAATGATAATAATAATAATAGATATGGAGCAATTGATCTCCCAAGACACATTCACTAATAAATTGCTTTTAAGTTGACTTCATCATCAAGTTACCCATGCAGCTCAATTCTCCTGCATTGTGGTAGATTTTGAAGTAAATATTGAGCTATGCCATGACTTACCAGTTCCATTTCATCGTCGAAGTCCTCACTCTCCACCTTGCTGGCCAACTTCTTTATCTTGTCTTTCACTTTCTTGGCATCTCTAGCTGCAATTAACATACACAGGAATAATAGCTGGATCAGTATTTGAAATACATAACTTTGAAGAAATACTTAATATACAGAAAACCTTGTTTACATCAGATAAATGGGGACCAAACAAAAGTGTTAGAGGTAAGCGAAATTTGAGTTAGGTTATTACTATTGAAGTAGATAGGAATGATTAGGGACCAGTGTTTTTGTCCAGCATACGTTTAAATGTGAAGTATGAGAGTCCAAGCTAAACGAGGTTTTCTGTCATAGTATTTTTACATCCACATCTGACCATGGTGTACATAATATCAAATGAACCAATTAATACTTATTATTTCAATGACAATTACATTTAACTCTCCCAATGCCACATACGATAGTCAGACATGATTAATCCAGTATAGTATTTTTGGCAATAGTCCCAATTATAATTTAGCATCAGGCCATGTGAGGAAAATTACAATTTTGTACTCACAAAGATTAAAACATACATAAAAAATATTTCAGTTAATTATCTTCCAAAAATCACGATTTAAACAAAAAGATTGTGATAACTATACCCCACAAAAAAAAGTCACAATATTGCATGTTTATCGATAGTTCCCAGCTAATAGAGTTTGGTTTCAGCTGGGCCTTGATTTTGCTATTATATTCATCAATCACAATATCATTATTGCAGGGATTTCAAACACCAGGGCTTGAAAATCAAAGTTATTCCAGGGAGCCCAATCACATCTTCAGTGCTACTTCAAGGAGATGTGTATAGAAACGTCTTAGGGCTTCCTGTAGAAAATTGAGGGAGCCACATGGAGAAATCAAGGGAGCTCCCGGCTCCAGCTAATTTTGAGCTCTGAACATACAAAAAAGTGAATCCTGCAGGTGACTTACCTGGCACAATAATTCTTAGTTTCATCTGTGCTCTTTCTATTTGTATTGTTTCGGTTTCTTTTAGCTGCTTGATGACATCTAGCGCCTGAAAAACAATTGCAAATAAATAACTAGATGCTCAATTTATCATATCATGTTAACCCTAATGCTGCTGGTGACTAATTTGACCAAAACAAAATGATGCAAAAAAAGAAGGAAAATGACTGAAACCCTGGCACATGGGTACCCAATGGGTACTACCCATCTTAGAGTACTCAGCAAGAGCTATCCAATGAATACCAACATGACAGGGTCTAGATGGTTTTCAAAAATATTTGCGTCCTTGTGCTCTGGATGAAAGTAGCCTCAGCATTGGAAGGGTTAAACACTTCAAGTAAGAGTTGTTCAACCATATTATATCTGGAGGGAGTCTTTAAGACTAAAGACATACCTAAAACTAGTGTTATATGGGAATTAACTTAAACATCATACTTAAGGTCATCCAATACTTTCAGTGTGCATGTATATACATATAATCGATACAACAAGTATTTTTCCTATTCAATATCAGTATTTGGTATTGTATAAAGTACCAGTACTTATCCCTAAATTATAATATTCTTACCTGTTGTTTGGTGCTTCTGTTGGGTTTTACAGAGAAATGCAGATCTTTCATGGCCCTCTCGATCAGTGTCACTGTGAACGGTCGGTTGGTTTCTGGATTTACACACTTGTCGGCTACTGTCGTGGCGATGTCTCTAAACATGGAGTCCAAGTTTGCATGCCTTTCTTTCTCCGATACTTGGAGTTCTCCTTTGGCTAAAATCTGGAATATTTTGAAGATATGTACACACTGTAGTTATGCCATTCTTTCTCATATACCCAAAGTTCAACTTTCGTTAAAATCTGGAATATTTTGAACACTTGTACACATTGCAGATAAAATTTACTTTTGTTTCCAAGGTGTTTTTTTTCTTCTTATTCAAAATATTTACTTTGAAAAATTCACTTCTCAAAATTTTCAGAATAAGAAAATACATGGGAATATATCCATCAAAATCATCTTTCCGTCAATTTTTTTACAAATTTTACTCATATTCCTGAATTAGAACTCTTAGAAGTATGAGTGTTCAGACAATATTTGCTAATTAATATAAATTGGTATTCTGATTGAAAAAGGAGCCTGTGATTTGTTTTATGTGAGACAATTATTCTTCAAATATCTTTGAAAATATGCTCTTATTTTTCACATAATTGCTTGAGCATGAGATATTCAGATGCTCTGACTCTGAATCAAGTTAGGAAGTGTTTATGACCTACCTGCAGGGATTTTTGAAAGGGCAGTTTCATGAAAACTTCTTTTTAGACAGGCACAACTTTCTAAGAAGTATTTTAAATTTTTACTTTTTTGGACTAATAACCATATAGCCATATATTCCCAATAGACCATCTTCTAAGACACTCCAAAAGTGAGAATTGTCCTTCATGACACAATAGCCTATAAAATGTAGTTAGTATAAGAATTTGAAGAAACTGGGTAGCTAAATCTGGACAGGCAGATATTCTGTGAATGCTGTTTTGGACAGGCATTTTCCTAGCAAATTCTGGCTAAGACCCTGCTTGTCTCCGAATCAATTTAGGAAGTGTTTATAACCTACCTGTAAACATATCTCCGTTGTGTTATCTATTCCAAATGCTTTCTTCAGGTCTTGTGTCTTGGCGACCTGTCCCTTGGACACATTCAGGAAAACTGTGTGAGATTGGAGAACTTCATCAATATCCTTTTCTCTGTAGAAACACAAATGAAAAATCCATTTCAGGCTTCTATGCTAACTCAAAATGTTACTGGCCCCATAGGACCAGTACCTCCTACGATCTACTGGTCCTGCAAAACTTTAAAAGGTTCTACAAATTTTTCTTAAACGTAACAAGAAAAAATATTGCATAAAACTCACTGATATTTTTTTTTATATCTATTTCATCTTCATTTATTTCAAAATTATTTGAGCATATTCTTGAGGGGAAACTTGTTTAAATACAAGAATGTCCCCAAATGTTTACTTGCCCAGTAGGACCAGTTGAGGTCTTTCTTTACTGGCCCAAACCGTTTTGGGTTTTTTAAACTTTTACTAGGCTCACTGCTAGTGTCAAGCCCTGCATCTTAGAATTTAGTATGATGATGTCCAAAACTTGAACATGTATATCATGTGGCTGTATTTACCCATTCATACCTGTAGTCCTATTTAGATAATGTATTTGTGACCAAAGAATTCTTTTGACTATGTTGGAAGGAATGTTTATCCGCTTCATCAGAAGTTCAGAACCCAACCCACAAATCTCATTCCTATATTTTGTAAATGTATGATTATTTCTTAAGTTATCAGGGTATATGATACCTGTCAAGATCTCAAGCAACAAATGGGTTATAACTTATAACAGCAGCCTCCTAGACGCGAGGTTCCGGAACCCGCCGATAGGCGGCTTCAAAGACGTCGAATGCCTTAGTGGAACGCCTTGGATTGTTTCATTAGAGAAAACTTGGTTCTTCCAGTTATGTATGATAGCGTCCACTCTGTTTTGGTCAAACAGCATGGATACATTCAATGGGCCAATTGTACTAAGAATACATTTTTAGGAAATTAAAAAACCTTTTTTAAATCAGTGAAATTAGCGAGTTTACAGTTTTGATGACGTCACAAGTAATTAGAAGCTAATTATAGAACGCGACGGTGGCAACGCGTAGCAGCGTTCATTTACACTACAGACCTCTGTAGTGTAAATGAACGCCGAACACGAACATGTTACAGTCAACCTCCCCCCCCCCCCCCTACTCGCCCATTCTACTGCCGACACATGGCATCCAACCCTAGTTCCGAAAAACTCTGGGTTGTAATCTTGACATCTACTTTTAGGGAGTGCAAAACTTTATTCAATGTGTGAATAAAGTAGAGTGTCCTTCCCATATGATATGTAACATGATACCTTTTAACACATGACAAGTTACACAGTTCCATTTCAACAGGAATAAGCAACATTGTATCAAGTGTACATAATGCAACTTTGTATATAGCACAATGTACAATGTACTTATAAGGCCTAAAAAAAAAGTTGTTTGTTTCCTGTAACCCTACCCTAACACGTTTTTTTTCAAAAAAATCCCTACCCTAAAGTTTTTTCTGCCCTCCAAACTCCCAATCAGCGTGAAACATGCATAAAACACACATTTTTGACCAAAAATATAATGAAAAAAAATGTTTTTACCGACCTACCTACCCTATTTTTTTCTGGACCGTTACAGGAAACAAACAATTTCTTTTTTTAGGCCTAATGTACTTTCAGTAAATAGCCTTGATAACAGCTCCAGTGATCCTAATCAACTGCAATTATGTCTATGAATAGCAATCACAGCATTATGATTTAATGCTTCTAATACGGCCCATTACGCCCCAAATCCCAATACGGCCCAAGCCCAATAACCCCAACTTTAATCACCTCTGTTTCTTCATCCTTTTATCTCCTTTTTCTCTCTTTAATTTTTTTTACCATGATTATTCAGCAATCAGATGCAAGAGTGACTGATTCCGAGAAAGAAAGAGAGAAACATCTTATTGTTGACAGCCGTCCACTCACCTCCAGCAATTAGAATCTGGGGCATATTGGGCTTTGGGCGTAATGGGATTTTGGGCATAATGGTCATACACCCTGCTAGCATTGTCAGCAGTCCATGATAGTTTGTTTGTTTTGGATCTGTAAGCGTAACCGCATTTGTAACTGCATTTAACATAGAGCTTCCCTTCCAGGGCACATGTCACCCCCAGGCTTCATGTTCCCTATCACCCCATACTTTTTGCCATGCATACTGCATCAGCTCTGCAACCATACTATAAACATGATCACCAGCATTTATCAGTGTTTATTATATATGGACATGAGTTAGGGTGCTTGGTTGATTTTTTTTCACAATTACTGTCAATGAAAGAAATTCAATTTAAAGAAATCACCTGGCACTGTGATAGCCAATAGACACAATACGATTTCACCCTACAACTTGAGTATATCAAAAAGATAATATACAAGTGTTTCACGATCAAAATAATGAGAAAAGAGAGAAAAAATACTCCTCACACTTTATTCCTCCATGATGTCACCTTATTTGGGTAGCAAGCGATTTCAAATCGTTTCCCTGCTTTCTTCATTCGCACCACGGCGACATTTGTGAGGCGTTTCTGGTTGGTGGGAGTGAAGATAGACATGATTACAAACTAAAGTTCACAGAACGAGTTTTTTGAAGTGCATAAACTGCGACATAACCACCGACTTCTGGAAGTTACCGCTTCTGCAAGTTGTGTTGCAATAAGGCAGACGACCGGAAGTAGAATAAAAGTGTTCTTTTTATTTGAAGAGCCAAGACGATGACAGACACCTAGCGTTAGTACCAGACACTATTCCTCCTTGTCTAGAAAATTATTTCCACTACCCCGAAATCAAAGAGAAACGGAAATACATATTTCAAAATGAATGAAAACTAAATTATCTACAGTTGTGGTGGTTAGATACAGAATATTTCTGATTTTGCTATTTTAGCTGAGTCTGTCTTTATTCCAGTATTTAATATGATATCAGAGGATTTGTTTTCATATACTCAGAAAGCACATTCACGTTAATTTTTTGTTTAGGTAAAAGAAAAAAAACACATAGAATCTTACATGATTACCTATTAATTCCCTTTCTATCATCAGGCTCTTCAAGTTATTTGATTTCGAGAGGGAATTGGTAGTTATTTCTTTGTTGTGCGTTTATAGTCACTTTTGCGCATTGCATACTCTGAGCATCGCACTAAGTTAAAACTATCAAGTTCTTTAATTTGCACAAAAGTATGGCAAGTGTTTTTTATTATTCATAAATATTGAACTATTCTTTAATATTCATAATGATTTTTCAATATTCATAAATCATTTTCCAACATGCGTAATTCATTTTTCAGTATTCTTATTTTTTTTCAATATCAATAATTATTTCTCAATATTGAAAAATAATCATGAATATTGAAAAATAATTATGAATATTGTAAAACTAGTTACGAATATTGGAAAATGAATTATGAGTATTTGAAAATATATCCCCCTGTCCTAGTGGTCATCATTTAGGGCCTGGCCTGCCTTCTAGTCAGGTATTGACAGGAAGCTCCCTATGGGGGGCCCGGCCAGTGGTCTTCTTATCTCACCCAGAGTCATAAAGATACTGCATTGTTCCCCACATGTATATAATCTATTCCCTCACTCTCGACCCAACTCTTGTACTGTTGACATGCGCTTTAACTGACTGCTGGGCTCAGGAATTACTTATGGCCTGCAGTGG
>OZ012691.1:40902349-40947349 GCA_963942565.1 Maea johnstoni | reverse complement strand
GAGCATGTGGTCAAAGTTGTAGAAGGACAGTTGTAGCACAAAAATGAAACAAAGATACAATTAAACAAAACGTAAAATAAGATGGGGTTACAGCATAAGAGAAAGATAGCAAGGATACAAGTATTTACATGTAAGGATATATTGAGCGTTCACAATATCGGCTATTTCTGGGAATAAGGCCACCACTTATTATATAAGTTGTAAGGGTATCAACTTGTAATAGAAGCAAGCACTGCAAGACAAGCGATTTTTTTTTACCAAAAAAGATACCTGGTTTATGCTGATTGTGGCACAACCCGCTATGTATACAGGCAACCAATCCCTTTCGTGTCTGAAGCGCCCCAAACCTCTTAGCCCTTACGCTGCTGGTGGCTGATTTGGCCATTACAAAATGATGCAAAAAATCTGAAAAATGGCTGAAACCCTTGCACGTGGGTACTCATCGGAGAGTAATCTGCAAGAGCTATCCATTGAATACCAACATGACAGGGTTTAGATGGTTTTCAAAAATCTTTGCGTCCTTGTGTTTTGGACAAAAGTAGCCTTAGCATTGGAAGGGTTAACTACTAGTATTCGGGTAGCATCGTATTCTAGTAGACTAAGATAGTAGGTTATCGGAAACTATTTGCAGGAGAAATTGAATATTGATCAAAAACCTAATCCATAACCCAGCTTCAAAATACTCAAATTATTTTCAAAAGCATCATATGTAAAGACCAAACTTGTCAATAAGTTGAATTCCATTAGTTTTAATCCAATATTGTAAGATAGGAAATTGAGATAAAACGTGAACATTAAATATTTAACTTCATATTTCTTCATTTGGCACATTTGAGGTTGTTTTCTTTTATGTGACATGCGGAACTATGGTCCTATTACATTGTCTCACAAAAACCTTATTACAGCTCTAGAACAGGGGAAAGTTTTGATCCGTTACTTCTGACCATACTCCGTTAATGCAATAATTAGGCATTCAACTGAATTGAGTTTCTTCACCTTGCAGCATATCGTACTAAGAGAATACGTGATACGCAGAAAAAAATCCAATATTTTTCCAAAACTTTTCTAACGAAAGCGCATACGTGACATGCAGAATTTATTTACTGTCTGTCACGTACATGCTCTTTCGTAATATCGTATATCGAATTGCCACTTTTTTTAATAAAAAGCTAAACTCGTTAATCCCGCACTTGATGCAATATAACATTCAGCTTTATTGAGTTTGTTCACCTTTGCAGCATATCGTGCGAAAGAGCGTACGTGATACGCAGAAAAAATCCATTTTTTCCGACTTTTTTACGAAAGCGCATACGAGACAGAATTTATTTTCTGCCTGTCACGTATGCTCTTTCATAATATCGTGTATGGAATTGCTCTTTTTTAATAAAAATATTAACTCTTTAATCCCACATTATCTTGGTCTTGCCTTTTTCTAATCCAACCCAAATGCAACAAATACTTATAGACACTAGACCATGTTCACCACGCTATGTCATGTTCTCCACATGTTGTTTTTTTAAATTTAGGCCATGCTCTGACTTTTATCACGTAGTTTCTACACTACGCCAGGTAATCCATGTTTTCATACTTTAGGCCATAATCTGACGTTTTTCACGCGGTTTCTTCTTTATGCAATGTTTTCCACGTTTTTCTACTTAAGGCTATGCTATGACGTTCATCACGCAGTTCAACATTATGACATACTTTCCATGTTTTTTCTAGTTTAGGCTATGATCTGACGTTCATCACATAGTTTCTACATAATGCATGATGATGTTTTCCATGTTTTTTCTGGTTTAGGCTTTGATCTGACGTTCATCACTTAGTTTCTACATTATGCCATATTTTCCGTTTTTCTACTTCAGGCCATAATTCTAAATTGTACTTTCAGAATAACAAACCATGTGGCGAACATTAGGAAGGATCATGAGTCCATAATAACTCAAATACCTTGGATACAAAAAATGAAATAATTGGATATATGTCAAAAGGTTGTTGCCATGCGTTTGGACAATAATACACCACACAGTCGCACCGCTATGTCTTCCAACAACAAAATAACTCTAACTCGACCAAATGGGATCTCATCGTCATTGCGAACACACTCAAAAATTGGGGTGGTGCCTCGCTTACCACCCATTCCCTCCCTCTCGGATCATAGTCTCGAACAGGGTGTTATGGGGAATGCGTTGTCGGTCTCGGCGAGATCGGAACGAGACGAGACTAAAACGAGAACTCCGACGAGAACGCCAAACAGTCCTGGGAGAAGGGTCCACCAAAGTTCTACCCAACGTTCAACTTTGAGTAGCGTATCATCGCCTGATTCCAATGAGGATTTGCATATGTCATGCAGAAAAGAGCTTAAGGACTCAGTGGTAGGATTTTCATTTATTGTCACATTTTCTTCCATTAAGTCAAGTGGTGACCAGCCAGTTGTAAGTGGTGGAGGAAGCCGGAGTACACGGGAAACCACCGCCTAACCCCAAGTCACGGAAATTAGATATGAGGTATAGGCCAATAGATAGGGTATAGCAAACAACGGCCATGGTTGCTAGAAGTAGCCAAGCACCATCTCCCCATGGGTTTATAGAGTCAGAAAACATTAGACATTGGTAAAATGTAGTCACAATCTTCAATTGATATATTTTGAAATATTGACTTGACAACAATCAAAATCCAAAATGGACATTAGAGAAAGGGTAAACGTAGGAGTGTATATATAAATATATATATATATATATATATATATATATATATATATATATATATATATATATATATATATATATATATATATATATATATATATATATATATATATATATATATATATATATATATATATATATATATATATATATATATGTATGTGTGGGTGTGTCATTGTCTGCCAAATGTTATGCAATTTTGTGAATCACTCTATACAACTTTTTGCAGGCAAGGGAGAAACAGTCTACGTCCAAAGTGTTGTCACTGCAGCAAATCGTAGAGGAACTGAAAGCTACTCTAAGAGAACGTGATTTGACTATAGAAAGCCTTACGGTTGATATGAAAGAAAAGGTATTATTTAAAGATTGTGTTAAGGATTTTAACCAATTATATTTCATGTTACTTGATCTAGTACTTTTAGGCCAAGGAAACTGGCAGCTCGTGTTTACTATATAAAATTATTACCAATCTGAAATGAAGATTATCTATCTAGCTATATACGAAGTTATTCCGAATATACTATCAAATTTCTGAAAATTCATGGGTAATATATTCCCTTTTTCTCTGATGTGATCTTAATTTTCTTTTGTTCCTAATCATTTCATAAGCAGTGCATATTTTAAGCTGCAAAAGTATTCAAGAACCATTTTTTTGGTTCCTCCTCTTATTTCCTCTTCTTCTTCTTTATGTAACAATTTATGCACAGTGCACCGCTAATGGTGTGTTATCTACAGCAAAATCTCAAAGATAAAGACCTTATCTCAAGACCTTTTGCTATAATGGTCACTTATGTATCCAGGCCTATATGGGACACTTCAGACAGGAATGCATGTACATGTATTTCTGTTTACTAGTACAGGTGAACTTGGATATGACGGACTCAATGGGACCAGGAAAATTGGTCTGTCATATGCAGAATCCATCGTATACATATGACGAATACATGTTATGCATCGGACTGGGACCAAGCATATCGTCCGTCATATGCAAAGATCCGTCGTACAGTGGTCCGTCATATCCAAGTTCACCTGTATTGACTGTAAAATAGTTCACAAATTAGATTAAAAAGATGTGCTATAGAATGCAAGAGCCAAACCTGGATGAATCTCATATAAATTATATTATTATTATTATCATTATTATTATTATTATTATTATTATTGTCTCGTTTCAGGAGAAAACATTGACAGAGCTCTTAGAAAAAGAGAGACTCGTTGTGGAGACGACACAGCAGGAACTTGCACATACCAAAGATGAACTTGCCACCAAAGAAACACACATAAACGATATCAAGTCAGAACATGCAAAAGAGATCGATTCAATAGTGACAGAGGTATGATAAGGGTCATCTTTTGTTTCCTATCCTGTTTTGTGTATTCTTGTTCCATACAGCGTGAGGGAACACACCCCTGGACTAAGCTTATTTATTGTCAAACAATTAATTTAGCGAAAGTTCTTAATTGGCGATTATAGTGAGTTCGTTAAATTTTAGCGAAAGTTCTTCATTGGCGAATACAGTCAGTTTATTAGATTTCAAAGAGAGTTAATAATTGACGAATTTAGTGAATTTATCATCATCAAAGCCAATTAGCACCAATATTTTGGCAGTAGAATAACCAATGGCCAATGGAATTCATTCACTGAAAATTGTTTTCCTGAGAAAAATGCAAGCAGTGTTTTACATCATTATCAATTGTACGGCTCTATCACTAATACTTAGTTTCATTTAAACATTAATGCTCACAGCGATCAGAACAGCCTGGCAATTTCAATGAGATCTTGCAGGGAAAGGCATAGGTAGGTAAAAATTTGTTGGAGAAATGTTAATGAAAACATTACCACTCTCCCTCAAATAATGTGATATATCATTGTCATTAACAAAGATATTGGCAAAATTAATATGTTTCCAGACGCCAATTTTGAAGAACTAAGCATCAATGAGTTTAAATGCCCATCACCCAGTTTTGCAAAATATTGTGAAGCAAGTATTGCCAGTAAGTGTTTACAGTATGTTTGACGGCGTTGAGAGTAAGTATGTGGATTTTATATTTTTTTCAGAATGAGAAAAAGATGAGTGAATTAACAGTGGAAAAGGATAAAGAGATCTCCACCAGGGATGAGAAGTTAGACAGATTAAAGAAACAAATGGCGGATGCTTTGAGCGGAAACTCTTGGTAAGACGAGAAAAAATACCTCTAATTTTCTAATCATTTGGATTACAATAGTTTTTTGTATTATTTGGATGGCTTTGTAATTTATTTGATTAGCTTAACTGGTAAGATAAAAAAAGGCATGGGCTGGAGTGGACCTTAATAGTCACTGTTTCGTATAACAATATATGTTATTTTGTGAACTTTTCTATTTGATTTACATGTAAAGAAGTAAGTGTAAACCAAAAAGCAATAAATGAGTTATCTCCCGAGAAATCACAAGAGAAGAAAAGTGGTACTTCAAGGAGTAATATATAATAGTGTACAGAGCATAAAGAAAATGAAATAGAATGAAAATATTGAGATGGATGAAATATTGTAGATTCGGAAATGATTGCGCTAGTTTAATTTTAGCATTTTTTGCGTTTAGCCTCAGATGCAAAATTGAAATTTGCAATGATTAGTGCTGCCACGCTAGCCACTCTAGCTGGCATCCATGTTGCGACCAATTCGCCAAGTTGAAAAACGTAAAAATTGAGATGGATGAAATTGTTTTATGGCACACATACATGCATATAGATAGATAGATACAAATTGACTTAATTACTCTAGTTTATCCACCAGTAGCTATTACGTAGGATTAACCTAATTTGGCAGGAAAGGAGATGAGGTAAAAGCTATTCATTCCTTTAATTTCAGGGAGAGACAACACCAGTTAGATGAATTAACAAAGGAGCTCACACGATTACAAGATGAGACTGACCTGCTAAGGGGGACTGTCAAGTCCATGAAAGGAAAGCAGGCTGTAAGTCGCAACTTTACTTAACTTATTTACTCGTGCTTCAACCCAAAAGACTACCTTGTGCAAATCTTGACAAATTTTCGGGACAAAGATTCTCATTGTATGAATTAACACACACATATATATATATATATATATATATATATATATATATATATATATATATATATATATATATATATATATATATATATATATATATTTACGTTTATATGTATATATGAGTAAGTGAACCAAAAGTAAGTCCATTTACAGGAAATAGAAAAATCAGTCATGTAGTAAACAAATTATTTGTTGCTGTCCTGAGAGAGGTTAAACTCATTATGTTATTACCCTCACCCTCCCTTTTTTCTTTTCTTTTCTAGGTGGGGTGTGAAAACTGCACAGGACGGGCTGATCTCAAAATTAGCAAATGAAAGGAGTCAGAAATCAACCAAATTAAAAAAACATTCCAATGTAATGCAACCTGTGATGTTGCGATGACATCTGCTGCTGCTGATACAACTGCCACTATTGATGCTGCTGCTTTCTACCACTACAGCTTCCTACTACTAGTCTACTACAACTTTTCTATTACTATTTCTACTACTGCTATGCAGTATTATTGTATCACATTTAACGCAAATGGTATTTTGATGAGATTTACCCAAAAATGTAAGTATAGATGATTAACTGTGTATTAATTAATGCAGTTTCATGAGAGAAATTCAGCAATGCATAGTTGTAAAATATGATGGCTAAAAGGGTTTTTGATTGTACTGTTGGGCAGATGCTAACTGGGGACAGAGAAATGTAAACTCGCTCAACCATGGCTAAAAGGACTGGGGCCGTACCTAACTTTGTGGCTGCTAGACCAACCAAGGGGGACGAACTACTCGGTGACTATTTCATATACACTTAAAACCTTTTATTTATATACTCACAAGTGAAACATAACCTTAATACAAACATTTATTTAAACAATAATATACATACATACAAGAAATAAACAGTTTGACCTTAACCTGAATGTGTGTGAGAGGTGTGGTGTTCGTGCCAAGTTCTCCGATTTCCTTGGGTCCATGCCCATCCTTTTTCCTAGAGCCTCCCCTCCCTTCCCCTCTCTCTTCCTCTTTTTTTCTTTCTCTTCTCTCACATTGGTCTTCCCTGATTGGCTATTTGCACTGGTAGTTGCAAGCATTCCCCACTCTCTGACATGATGGATAGTCTTGTTACATCATGAAATCCACCGTGACACTCTCCGAGCCTCTTTTTCACTGCCCGATGAAGCACAACATATGGGGGGGGGGGGGGGGGGGGAATTTTTGTTTTTTTGCACTCCTTTGGGAGATGCGACAGTGAATTCCTTACTAGAAGAAATGTCACTGGTGGGTCAAACCTCCCGTAGAAGTGTCGAGTGTAAGTAGTTCCATGTCCATCCCTTGCATGATATCACATCTGAAATATTATCCTTGAGGCCAATATTTTCTAGTCTTGGGATGTATTCATCCAGTGTCCCCATCCTCTCCTGCTGGTATTCCATCAGTTCCTACTGCACTTCCACTTTGTTGCATTTTTTTGCAGAATTTTGTGGCAAAGGCTTCCTTCTAATTCTACCCAACTGCCCTTTTCTCTATCATCTAGGGAACTGCATAAGTTGTACACACTTCCCTCCAAGAGATAGAAAAAGTATTTTATTTTTGCACTTACTGACAAATGTGTGTTTTCCGTGTACATATTGAATTTGTCCAGCCATCTGGATGCATCTTTTTTCCTTTAAATGGAGGGGGGCTTAGGAAGTGAGGTTGGTGTGCCATTCTTTGTTCTGACTGGTCTGGCTCTATGATAGTGGGCTCTTCCTCTGCCTTGCTTCTAGTATTTTCTGCTGGTGAACTTGTTTTTCTATTGCTGGGGTGTACCATTATATTAGGCTGTTGATGGCATCCCAATTCTTGTTATGGGAACCTTGACAAATAGATTCAAAATTTCCCTGAATTCTAGCTTGAGTTCCTGCATAGAACTCTAAGTCACAGGAAACTCAAGCAATTTTCCACAAGTATGAGCGGTCAGATGCCTCATAAAACCAGTCACCGCATTAAAAGCTACATTGATTTCTTCAGGTAAATATGAAGCACCAGTGACGAAATGTAAAAAAGTGGTCAGATCCTCCTGATCCAGGCAAAGTACATATTCCTTTAGAAAATACAAACAGAGATGCTCATCTGACCAACAAGATAACTCATTCTCCACTTGAATCACATCCACAACTCTTTGAGGGGTTGGTCTCTGCATTTCATACAGCAAAGTGTCTGAAGGGCTTGTTAACTGTGCCCAGAGCAGTGTGAGATATTGTCCAGGGATGCCTTTATGCATGTCCTGAACACAATTTCGGCTCCTTTCTATCATTTTCTCTGTGGCAAGGTCCACCACTTGAGATCTAAAGATTTCCTCTTCGGGCATTGACCAAAACTTGATAAAGAAAAGAAAAGATACTTCTCCTTTTCAGCTTCCTCTAAATGGCTGAAGCTCTGTAAGGCCTTATGGATAACTCTAATAGCTAAAGCATTCTTCATTTCTGAAGAAACCATTGCAATCGTTACACTGTACCCATACTGTATCAGTACCTTTGAAACAATCTTTTCTCTGAAAGGGGAGAAATTTTAATTTTATAGTCAAGGACCTGCGCACCAGGCATCCTGACTTCTCAAAATTTCCCAGAATTCAAGCTTGAGTTCTTGCATAGAACTATAAGTTGCAGACAACTTAAGCAAGTTTCCACAAGTATGAGCGGTCAGATGCCTCATAAATCTAGACACGGCATTAAAAGCTACATTGATTTCTTCAGGTAATAATGAAGCACCAGTGACGAAATGTAAACAAGTGGTCAGATCCTCCTGATCCAGCCGAAGTACATATTCCTTTAGAAAATACAAACAGAGATGCTCATCTGACCAACAAGATAACTCATTCTCCACTTGAATCACATCCACAACTCTTTGAGGGGTTGGTCTCTGCATTTCATACAGCAAAGTGTCCGAAGGGCTTGTTTACTCTGCCCAAAGCAGTGTGAGATGTTGTTCAGGAATGCCTTTATGCATAGCCTGAACAAAATTTTGGCTCGATCCTTTCTATCATTTTCTCTGTGGCAAGGTCCACCACTTGAGATCTAATGATTTCTGTTTTGGGCATCGCACCAAAACTTGATAAGGAAAAGAAAAGATACAACTTCTCCTTTTCAGCCTTATCTAAAAGGCTGAAGGTCTGTAAGGCCTTATGGATAACTCTTATGGCTAAAGCATTCTTTATTTCTGAAGAAACCATTGCAATCGTTACACTGTACCCATACTGTATCTGTACCTTTGAAACAATCTTTTCTCTGGAAAAAAACCCCAAACACTGCATGATTAAAAGCTACATTTATTTCTTCAGGTAAAAATGAAGCACAAGTGACGAAATGTAAAAAAGTGGTCAGATCCTCCTGATCCAGCCAAAGTACATATTCCTTTAGAAAATACAAACAGAGATGCTCATCTGGTCGCAAAGATAACTCCTACACTTGAATCACATCCACAACTCTTTGAAGGGTTGGTCTCTGCATTTCATACAGCAAAGTGACTGAAGGGCTTGTTCACTGTCCCTAAAACAGTGTGAGATATTGTCCAGGGATGCCTTTATGCATAGCCTGAACACAATTTTGGCTCGATCCTTTCTATCATTTTCTCTGTGGCAAGGTCCACCACTTGAGATCTAAAGATTTCCTCTTCGGGCATTGACCAAAACTTGATAAAGAAAAGAAAAGATACTTCTCCTTTTCAGCTTTATCTAAAAGGCTGAAGCTCTGTAAGGCCTTATGGATAACTCTTATGGCTAAAGCATTCTTCATTTCTGAAGAAACCATTGCAATCGATACACTGTACCCATACTGTATCAGTACCTTTTAAACATTCTTTTCCCTGAAAGGAGAGAAATTTTAACTTTATAGTCAAGGCCCTGCGCACAAGGCATCCTGACTTCTCAAAATTTCCCAGAATTCAAGCTTGAGTTCTTGCATAGAACTATAAGTTGCAGACAACTCAAGCAAGTTTCCACAAGTATGAGCGGTCAGATGCCTCATAAATCTAGACACCGCATTAAAAGCTACATTGATTTCTTCAGGTAATAATGAAGCACCAGTGACGAAATGTAAAAAAGTGGTCAGATCCTCCTGATCCAGCCAAAGTACATATTCCTTTAGAAAATACAAACAGAGATGCTCATCTGACCAACAAGATAACTCATTCTCCACTTGAATCACATCCACAACTCTTTGAGGGGTTGGTCTCTGCATTTCATACAGCAAAATGTCTGAAGGGCTTGTTAACTGTGCACAAAGCAGTGTGAGATGTTGTTCAGGGATGCCTTTATGCATAGCCTGAACACAATTTTGGCTCGATCCTTATTATCATTTTCTCTGTGGCAAAGTCCACCACTTGAGATCCAAAGATTTCCTCTTCAGGCATCAACAAAAACTTGATAAAGGAAAAGAAATGATACTTCTCCCTTTCAGCTTTATCTAAAAGGCTAAAGCTCTGTAAGGCCTTATGGATAACTCTTATGGCTAAAGCATTCTTCATTTCTAAAGAAACCATTGCAATCGTTACACTGTACCCATACTGTATCAGTACCTTTGAAACGATCTTTTCTCTGAAAGGGGAGAAATTTTAATTTTATAGTTAAGGCCCTGCGCACCAGGCATCCTGACTTCTCAAAATTTCCCAGAATTCAAGCTTGATTTCTTGCATAGAACTATAAGTTGCAGACAACTCAAGTTTCGACAGGTAGGAGCGGTCAGATGCCTCATAAATCCAGACACCGCATTAAAAGCTACATTGATTTCTTCAGGTGAAAATGAAGCACCAGTGACGAAATGTAAATAAGTGGTCAGATCCTTCTGATCCAGCCAAAGTACATATTCCTTTAGAAAATACAAACAGAGATGCTCATCTGACCAACAAGATAACTCATTCTCCACTTGAATCACATCCACAACTCTTTGAGGGGTTGGTCTCTGCATTTCATACAGCAAAGTATCTGAAGGGCTTGTTAACTGTGCCCAAAACAGTGTGAGATGTTGTTCAGGGATGCCTTTATGCATAGCCTGAACACAATTTTGGCTCGATCCTTTCTATCATTTTCTCTGTGGCAAGGTCCACCACTTGAGATCTAATGATTTCCTCTTCGGGCATTGCACCAAAACGTGATAAAGAAAAGAAAAGATACTTCTCGTTTTCAGCTTTATCTAAAAGGCTGAAGCTCTGTAAGGCCTTATGGATAACTCTAATAGCTAAAGCATTCTTCATTTCTGAAGAAACCATTGCAATCGTTACACTGTACCCATACTGTATCAGTACCTTTGAAACAATCTTTTCTCTGAAAGGGGAGAAATTTTAATTTTATAGTCAAGGCCCTGCGCACCAGGCATCCTGACTTCTCAAAATTTCCCAGAATTCAAGCTTGAGTTCTTGCATAGAACTATAAGTTGCAGACAACTCAAGCAAGTTTCCACAAGTATGAGCGGTCAGATGCCTCATAAATTCAGACACCGCATTAAAAGCTACATTGATTTCTTTAGGTAAAAATGAAGCACCAGTGACGAAATGTAAAAAAGTGGTCAGATCCTTCTGATCCAGCCAAAGTACATATTCCTTTAGAAAATACAAACAGAGTCATCTGGTTGCAACGATAACTCATTCTCCACTTGAATCACATCCACAACTCTTTGAGGGGTTGGTTTTTGCATTTCATACAGCAAAGTGTCTGAAGGGCTTGTTTACTGTGCCCAAAAACAGTGTGAGATGTTGTTCAGGGATGCCTTTATGCATAGGCTGAACAAAATTTTGACTAGATCCTTTCTATCATTTTCTCTGTGGCAAGGTCCACTACTTAAGGTCTAAAGATTTCCTCTTTGGGCATCGCACCAAGAAAAGATCCAATTCTCCTTTTCTGCCTTATCTAAAAGGCTGAAGCTCTTTAAGGCCTCATGAATAACTCTTATGGATAATGCATTCTTCATTTCTGAAGAAACTATTGCAATCGTTGCACTCTACCCATTCTGTATCAGTACTATCACAAGTGTAATATTGGGGGAATAGCTACAACTGAGACACTAGTATTGAGTGTATAACTTTGGTTGTTTATTTATCAAAGGTTTGAGACAGAGTGACACATACTGTGTTGCCCTGAATGTCCTGATGATGCATACACTGATATGCTTTCAAGCGTAGGTTTTAGGTGTGCTGCTAACTTCTCAAGCAAATGTTCGTCTTGCTGGTCCTTCCTTTCCTCCTTGTTTTTTTTGTTGGATCCTCCTCACCGTCTCAGCTTGATCGGCATAGGATGACAGTTCCGCCAGGTTTGAAGGGTTTTTCTGGGCTACAATAACCCTCAGTTCAGTGTCCATGCCTTGCATTATTGCACTGAAGAAAGAAAAGAAAAGATACTTCTTCTTTTCAGCCTTATTCAAAAGGCTGAAGCTCTGTAAGGCCTTATGGATAACTCTTATGGAGAAGGAATTCTTCATTTCTGAAGAAACCATTGCAATCGGTACACTGTACTCATTCTGTATCTGTACCTTTGAAACAATCTTTTCTATGAAAGGGGAGAAATTTTAATTTCATAGTCAAGGCATCCTGACTTCCCAAAATTTCCCAGAATTCAAGCTTGAGTTCTTGCATAGAACTATAAGTTGCAGACAACTCAAGCAATTTCCAGAAGTATGAGCGGTCAAATGCCTCATAAACCCAGACACCGCATTAAAAGCTACATTGATTTCTTCAGGTGAAAATGAAGCACCAGTGACGAAATGTAAAAAAGTGGTCAGATCCTCCTGATCCAGCCAAAGTACATATTCCTTTAGAAAATACAAACAGAGATGGTAATCTGGTTGCAACGATAACTCATTCTCCACTTGAATCACATCCACAACTCTTTGAGGGGTTGGTTTTTGCATTTCATACAGCAAAGTGTCTGAAGGGCTTGTTTACTGTGCCCAAAACAGTGTGAGATGTTGTTCAGGGATGCCTTTATGCATAGGCTGAACAAAATTTCGACTCGATCCTTTCTATCATTTTCTCTGTGGCAAGGTCCACTACTTAAGGTCTAAAGATTTCCTCTTTGGGCATCGCACCAAGAAAAGATCCAATTCTCCTTTTCTGCCTTATCTAAAAGGCTGAAGCTCTTTAAGGCCTCATGAATAACTCTTGTGGATAATGCATTCTTCATTTCTGAAGAAACTATTGCAATCGTTGCACTCTACCCATTCTGTATCAGTACTATCACAAGTGTAATATTGGGGGAATAGCTACAACTGAGACACTAGTATTGAGTGTATAACTTTGGTTGTTTATTTATCAAAGGTTTGAGACAGAGTGACACATACTGTGTTGCCCTGAATGTCCTGATGATGCATACACTGATATGCTTTCAAGCGTAGGTTTTAGGTGTGCTGCTAACTTCTCAAGCAAATGTTCGTCTTGCTGGTCCTTCCTTTCCTCCTTGTTTTTTTTGTTGGATCCTCCTCACCGTCTCAGCTTGATCGGCATAGGATGACAGTTCCGCCAGGTTTGAAGGGTTTTTCTGGGCTACAATAACCCTCAGTTCAGTGTCCATGCCTTGCATTATTGCACTGAAGATGACATCTTCAGAAATGCTATCCTTACGTCCTATGTTCTCTAGCCTAGAGATGTAGTTTTCAAGGACTTCTCCTTTTTTCTGCTTTGTCTCCATCAGTTCCTGTTGGACTTCCACTTTGTTCCTTTTCTTGCAGAATTTCGTCCTGAAATCCTCTTCTAATTCCTCCCAGTCATTTTTCTGTTCCTCTGTCAGGGAACTGCAATAGTCATATGCACCTCCTTCTAGGAGATGAAAGAAGTCATTGATTTTGGCTCGTTCTATCAAGTCCTTGTTCTCCGCATATCTTCTTAATTTGTCTAGCCATCTGGCTGCTTCCTCCTTCTTCCCACTAAATGAGGGTGGGCTAAGGAAATGGTGTTGTGCTGCCATTTCTCTCTGCTCAGGTATTTCTTGAACGTCACTCCTGCTCCTGGTGTTTTCTGCAGGTGTTGAGTAGTTACTAGGTTTTACCATTAGTAACTCTCAAGCCCAGGATTCGCCACCAGAATATCACAAGTGTAATATTGGGGGAATAGCTACAACTGAGACACTAGTATTGAGTGTATAACTTTGGTTGTTTATTGATCAAAGGTTTGAGACAGAGTGACACATACATACAAGAACAAGTATTTCGTAGCTGTTAAAGGTCAGGTGACCTTTAAACAATCATATTAATGTATTTCAATGGAGGGGTGCATGGCAGTTACATGTACCTGGACACACCCCTTTCAAGATTGATGACAGCCATGCCATTACTGATTTTTAGGCATTATGACAAGGTAAGTACACAATCAAAAGTATAGGTAATTAAGGGATGGGTAATTAAGGATGCTGCTGGAGTAGCATATATAATGGAATTGCAATTAGGCCCAAGCTGCTGCTATAATGCTGAATGGGTGGTCACATACCCATGACTACTGAGTATGACAAACAAAAAGGGGTAGGCCTAGAATAGGTTGAGTTATGTAAACATAAGCGTTCTTTAAATGGTTGGGAGATCTGATAGAGCATGCATTCCACACCTGGCACCTTAAAGCAAATGGACACAATTGTAACTTAACGTGCATAGAAGACATGGTTACCTAATACTCAGGCAACAGGTATGTACCCTTTTGTAATTCTATCTTTGTAGCACTTAGAATAGTTTTATATTATAGATGCCAGGAAAGTTTCATGCTTGGACTTGGGGAGTTTACACAATTTTTATATGATGAACAAAACTAACCCTCCACCCTTCTACAATTTTCTTTAATATTATCTATTATATTTTCTCTTCAAAAACCCACACGATAGTACCTTTGAAACAATCTTTTCTCTGAAGGGGAGAAATTTTCATTTCATAGTCAAGGCCCTGCGCACCAAATTTTCTGACTATTTCTGAAACGTATTAAGTTTGATTACTTGCTCTCTCTGTAGAGTAGAATTTGTCCTAATGTCTTCAATATCAGGACCACCATCAGCATATTTCTGCCATACATCAATGGCTGAGATGCAGCAAAGCTCATTTTTGTCAGTTCTTGAATCAGGCGATGCACGTACAAGTTGTACAATACTACGGGAATCATTCTTGAATTGTTCCCAGTTTGCACAACACAAACATACTCAGCCTTTGTAAATCATGGTTTAAATATTCAATTTCAGCAACTTGTTGATCTAAATTGTTGGCCATGGAATTTAACATATGTACTGTCAGGCCATGGTTCAATCTAATGCCTTCCATAGCTTCATGGAGGTTGTGGTTTACTATTTTACTAAAGGATGAGAGTTCTTTGTGAATGACCTTAATCTCTCCAGTTGTGGATTCCGTTTGGGATTCTAGGGCTAAAATGTGGCTAGCTCTTCTGCTTGTTTGCTGATCAGTTAGATTAGATTTAGACAAATCAAATGCCAACTTTTCTTTTGGTCCTGTCATTTTCTTAGGTGTCTGTTTATCTAAGGACACTATTGATACCCCTGGTGTGCACTTATGGTTTTAACCCCTTGTGTTGTGCCCTAAATATGATCAGGTATTGTCTTCCCTGATATTTTCATATTTACTACACAGTCCTGCTTGAGTAGGATTGTGTGTTAGAAATAATCTTCAGAGTGTAGATATTCTTGATGTTAACTGTGTTTTTTTGCATAACTTATCCCTGTCTTGTGTTTACTGAGGAAATCAACTCTAAGTATGATATTGTATTGTATCCTTGCAGCAGTACCTGAGGCAAATGGGACATCAGTATTTCCAATAGAAAATCTGCAGTTTTGCCTTCTAGAGCCATTGTTTGGCTAAAATTTCTGAGTAACAATTTTCCCTAATTTTTCATTTTTCGTTGATTCCGTTTCTAATATTTCTGATGAGAGCAAATATGATTTTTCCGTTTCTAAATTTCCCGTTTTATGTAGATTTTTTATTTTAGTATACCCAAGACTAAATATTAATGGGTAAGGACAATGATTTATCTGTGTTTATCAAGTCCAGGCATGTACTGTATTGTTTTTTCCTGTGTTGTTTATTCCTGTTTGAAAGCATTCGGGAAAATAAAACTCACGGAAAAATTAGCCATTCTACAGCATTACCCTCAAATTTACGGTTCTGCCCCGTACTTGCCATGATAGGCGCTAGAGTTGTCTGGGAAGCCATCTGTCCCTGCACTGAGAGGTGTGTTGTCATTACCTCTGTTAATTCATCTATTCTAGCTTTTAAGGCATCAACGTCAGTGTGGAGCGTAATATAACCTGAAAGGAAACCGCTAACTTTCCCTCTCTTTTGCTTCATTTATATTGGCTGGGTTATGGGAGAGTACCATTGCTTTGAACTCAGGCGATAATCCCCTTATATATGCCCCCAAGTGGTCCTTTTGGGATTCATTCTGTCTACCACATTGTGAACCTGATGTTGTATATGTAGCTTTCTAGGGTCTCAGTATGTAACTGTGACCTATCTGCCAGTTCCTTCTCTTGCAACCATTTAAGTGCTTACTTCTAGTGCTCAAGAAATGCAGCTTGTGGAGCAGGCCACTGGTCCTATGTTTGGACATCCTCTACATTACCATGCCACTGATAAGTGGCTTCTTGAAATCAGAAACAGAAAGGCGTTTCTTTGCTGATCCTCATTCCAGTTGTTAAGGTGGGTCCAGCACTTAGGACATTAGCTAGCATTTTCGTCATTTATAGCTTGTAGGGGATTGTAACACCCAGTAAACTATATATTTTCTAAAAGAGGAGCTTTCTAGCTACATCTCAGTGCTATTTTGATTTATCTATTCTTAGATGTCAGAGTTTTATTGAGAAAAATGTAAAATGTTATTTTTCCAATTAAATCACTTTCAGCCCGCAGCAGCAGGACAGAACGCCAATTTAACTTGGATGGATTATAAGTTCATACATGTACCTAGCAAAAGATGTCTCGGATTTATTTTATTTGCATTATTGTGGCAGATATTTAATGTCAAAGCCATGTGGGGGTGGCCTTTCCAGAGAAATGAGTTAATTTCCCTCATATCTCGCGAAGTGGGCGTCCTATTGAAAATCCAAGACACCCTTTTCTAGGTTCATAAATGAACTTATAATCCATCTAAGTTAAGTTGGCGTTCTGACCCGCTGCTGTGGGCGGAAAGTGATTTAATTGAAAAAATAACATATTACATTATTTTTTATAATAAAACTCTGACATTTAAGAAAAGCTAAATCAAAGTAGCATTAAGAGGTAGCATAAAAGGTCTTCTTTCAGAAAATATATAGTTTACTGGGTGTTACAATCACCTACAAGCTGTAAATGAAGAAAATGCTAGCTAATGTCGGAAATGTCCTAAGTGCTGGACCCACCTTAAGCTGGGCGTAAGTTAGCAGCTTTCTCATGAATACTTTTGAGTCCTCGTCATTTTTGCCATGGAAGGGGGGGGGGGGGTAGGGGTGGTGTAAGAGAGGACACTCCTGCAGGAGTTCAGTTTTCCTCGTCAACTGAGCCATCACTATCATTACAGCCATCCTCATTATTCCGCTTATCCATTTCTAATATATGTTCCAGCCTCTAATTAAGAGGCCACAGCCAGGGGACGGGGCCAGTATTACAGTACGTCATGAGGGATTGCTTCTTAAAAATTGCTACTATTTTTAGAAATACATTTATATTGCTCCAGGTACCAATACTCTCTGTATCAATAATGTATTGTTCGATAGGAAAACTGTATTAGTATTACAACTGTCAAATCTATTTTTACCAAATTTGTTATATTCATTTTTGTAAATAAAATGTTCTCTACAATTCCCGTGTTTTGTGCTCCTTTCACCCATTTGGATCTTATATCTGATGTAACACCAGTGAATGTTGTTTGAAGATACCCCGATTAACATAAATTGAAAAAGAAATGCCTAGGATCATACTGGACACAGAGAGTGTGTTTTATATCGCACGCAATCTAGGATTTGTTTTTGAAATACGAGAAAATATTAATATGAAAAGGGTCAGGTAAACGTAAGCCCAATCCCTCTATACCTACATCATGAATTAACTTTTATTTGCGCAAATAAGGTTTAAACGCATATCAACTACACTGGAACTTAACCGCATCAGAATATCAGATATAGAATTTGTCAATAGATGGCACTAGCGAATGCAGTTGCATTTAATGTTTATGACCGGTGCCAATATTTCTTGTTTCATTCTGATTGCACTTCACAACTGCATAAAGAAAGCAGTGTACGGGCAAAATACTCCAGATAGACATATCTATGTGCATATATATTTCACAAAAGTTTTTAACAATCAATCAATGTATCCAATGTATTCCAACACACTAAGTGTTTACTTCCCATCTGTAATTAAGTCCATGTGTATCTTTGAGGCAACATTACATTCATCTTACTAACTCAAATATAATGTTATGTGCTTCCATCCTGGGATGGAACGAATTTATTTAATAATCATTATAATATGAAGTACAAATCAAACGAAACAATTAGGAAAAGTCAAAGCGGTTTATCTATCAAAGAAATGTCAAATACATACCCCCTGTTAAAAGGTAAATGCCTCATTTAAAAGAAATTATTACAATATTAAGTATAAATCAAACGAATCAATTAAGAAAAGTAAAGGAACCCCCAATTTATCTAGAAATAAAAAGGTGAAAGGTAAATTCCATCTTCCCTGTTATAAAAGACCACTTGAGTCATCCAGGCCTTGTCTTGTAACTCCGGTTGAACCTCTTTAAAAAAAAAAATCAATATTATGCATAAATCAAACGGATCAATTAAGAAAAGTTTAAGCTTGTATAAGGAACCCCCGGTTTATTTATAAATAAAAAGGTGAAAATATACCCACTGATGAAAGGTAAGTTCCATCTTCCCTGTTATTAAAGACCACTTGGGCCATCCTGGCATTGGTCTTATAACGCAAAGGGTCAGGTAAACGTAAGCCCAATCCCTCTATACCTACATCATGAACTAACTTTTATTTGCGCAAATAAGGTTTAAACGCATATCAACTACACTGGAACTTAACCGCATCAGAATATCAGATATAGAATTTGTCAATAGATGGCACTAGCGAATGCAGTTGCATTTAATGTTTATGACCGGTGCCAATATTTCTTGTTTCATTCTGATTGCACTTCACAACTGCATAAAGAAAGCAGTGTACGGGCAAAATACTCCAGATAGACATATCTATGTGCATATATATTTCACAAAAGTTTTTAACAATCAATCAATGTATCCAATGTATTCCAACACACTAAGTGTTTACTTCCCATCTGTAATTAAGTCCATGTGTATCTTTGAGGCAACATTACATTCATCTTACTAACTCAAATATAATGTTATGTGCTTCCATCCTGGGATGGAACGAATTTATTTAATAATCATTATAATATGAAGTACAAATCAAACGAAACAATTAGGAAAAGTCAAAGCGGTTTATCTATCAAAAAAATGTCAAATACATACCCCCTGTTAAAAGATAAATGCCTCATTTAAAAGAAATTATTACAATATTAAGTATAAATCAAACGAATCAATTAAGAAAAGTAAAGGAACCCCCAATTTATCTAGAAATAAAAAGGTGAAAGGTAAATTCCATCTTCCCTGTTATAAAAGACCACTTGAGTCATCCAGGCCTTGTCTTGTAACTCCGGTTGAACCTCTTTTAAAAAAAAAATCAATATTATGCATAAATCAAACGAATCAATTAAGAAAAGTTTAAGCTTGTATAAGGAACCCCCGGTTTATTTATAAATAAAAAGGTGAAAATAAACCCACTGATGAAAGGTAAGTTCCATCTTCCCTGTTATTAAAGACCACTTGGGCCATCCTGGCATTGGTCTTATAACGCAAGTTGGACCTCATTTAAAAAGAAAATATTACTATATCAGGTATAAATCAAACCTCAGATGAATAAAACAAGTGGATATGAAACCAGCCGGTCAACCTGAACAGGCTGGCCTCAACCAAAAGCCCAAAAGTCGTGCTCTATGCATGCTCAGATGATGCTGTCGCACAGGTTTCTCTGTAATGTAAATGATACGAGACCCCTGATTGGTCCTTGTGTCCTCCTGACCTCACGCTAATGCCAGATCAGAAACCCGTTGTGCCCAGCACTTCACTATAGCTCATATAGTAATTGGTCTCTCGCTACATATCCATTCTTTTCTTTAACTTTTGGGCTGTTTGAAACAATCAAGAGTATGGTCTTGGATGGCGGTAAAATTATGTCGAAGGGAGGCTGGTCCAGATTAGTATGGGAAAGGGCTTGGCAACTCGAGAATTCAAATTGGAGAGCTGCTAATATCATACTCAAAGATAATGACCTATATTGTCAATGGTAATGGGAGATACTAAATATCTCACATGGTGGTATCTATCTGACATAGACTATAAATGTACAAAAATGTGTGAAACTATGGGCAAACTCATTTGCCATGCAAGTCGGCTTAAACAGGACGACTACAGACTTAAGGGCCTTTTAATGAGTAATAGAACATGTGTGTTATGCGATATGTATTGTGTTGAAAGTATTGTCCATATTGTTAATCAATGCCCCTTCTATTACACTGAAAGGAAGGCGATGTATAATATCATTTATAAGGAGTGTCCAAGTGCTGAGAAGGCATTTATGAATGATCCCCAGAATATTCCGTACTATATGCTGGGACGAAGAATACCTAATTTTGATGAGAATGAAATGATATGCCTCTGGTATATATCTGGTGAGTTCATCACCATGATGTATAGAAAAGCCTTATCAAATAGAGTGGGCATTGGGTAGGCGCCTTAAAAAAGCAGAATGTCTATGCCCACCTTAAGTGGAATGATATCAACCTAGCGCAACAATGGACTAACTCTTGCCACCCTGGGTATTGATGTGTAGCTGCATGTGACAGCAGCGAGTATCATGCTATTTAGTGAATATGGTTGTATATATCTAATTATCTCGTATATTACTGTCTGTATGTTGTACCACTAAGTAATCAAAGTTTCGTAAAGGCAGATGTACGGTATCCGTGACAGTTTAATACTGTTGTATAATTTATCTATCAGTAACCCAAGACCCATAAGGGCAGAAGTACAGGATCCACCTTAAGTGGTATTCGCATTAATATTACTTACTTATAGACTGTAACTGTATTTATCTATTTCTCTCATAATCTATCGGTATAATGCATATATAAGTTTCTTGAGACCCAAAAGGGCTGAAATACGGGATCCACCTTAAGGGGTTCCCGCAATTGTATGACTCACTTATAGACGCCAATTAAATGCCTAAAGAAATACAAAATTCGGCATACTTGAGGCGGCTTGTGCGTTACAGTTGTCATTATTTGATTTGTTCAATTATAAGTTGCAATTTTTTCATGGTATCTCGATGTATTTTTTATGTCCTTTGGAGATGGTCAATAAATACTATACTATACTATACTATCAAAGATCAAACGAATCAATTAAATAATGTTCAAGCCCCTACAAGGAACCGCCGGTTGATCTATAAATAAAACGGTCAAAATATTTCCCCCGGTGAAAGGTAAATTCCATCTTCCCTGTTATTAAAGACCACCATGGTCATCCAGGTTGGACCCCATTTTTAGGATATAATTCACTGGCGTGTTTTGATAAATGTATTCTACCATGAATGGATGCATTATTTCGAACCATTATGAGTCATTTACAGGAATAGGTCGGCAGATTGAATTTATTGAAAATAAATCTGTATTGACTAGTTTTCTCGTATTTTCCATCAAGCCTTTTAAATGTATTTTCCTCTATTTCATCTCTTTCGCTTACATTTTGAAAATTGCAAAAAAGGTAGTTTTACATACAAAATACAATTTCATTCGTTAACCCGTATGCTGCTGGTGGCTAATTTTGGCATCATAAATGATGTAAAAAAAGCTGGAATGAATACCAACATGACAGATCCTTGTGCTTCGGACAAATAAAGCCTCAGCATTGGAAGGGTTAACGTGTTAGGGTCTCATAATCTAAACGGGTTATTCGCTGCGGCATTACTTTGATATATTAAAGTTAATGTATGTCCGCTCCTCATTATTTATGCATACCCTCCCCCAGGGTATGATAACTATTGATTCTCGGGAACAATAGCTGGCGGCTCGCGATGCCGGGGCTGCAGCAGACATTGTCTGACTCATCTGCACTCTGGGATAGCCTCCCAGCCCATAATACTCTTTGCATGCAATATTAAGCTGCTGACTGCTGCATCCATCATTAAATGTTCATCAATCCTCACACTGTCAGGAAAGGGAGGGAGGGTGCGGGAAAGGGGGGGGGGGGGCACTAAGCTAATTAACAACGGGGTGTACGGCGGGCCCGAGTAAATAGGAAATTAATACTATTCATCGAATTGTTTTTATAGAAATATATATATATATATATATATATATATATATATATATATATATATATATATATATATATATATATATATATATATATATATATATATATATATATATGTATGTGTGTGTTTATATATATATATATATATATATATATATATATATATATATATATATATATATATATATATATATATATATATATATATATATATATATATATATATATATATTTCTATATATATATATATATATATATATATATATATATATATATATATATATATATATATATATATATATATATATATATTTATATATATATATATTATATATATATATATATATATATATATATATATATATATATATATATATATATATATATTTACACATTTACACACACACAGGATAAAAATTGGAGGCTGCAATGGCAAGCATATGCGCTTAATCAATAGGTACAAAATCTTTTTATTCATAAAGGTTTATAGTGGTAAAGATACATATAAGATTTTTCACTCCTTCTGAACATTCTTTACCAATACAAATATGAAATTAAGTCTGCCAAGTTCAGGTAAATTTAGGATAGCAAGACTAGAATGTATGATCTAATATCGACCTATTTACATTTAACAGTTGTAACCTCCTGTTATACACCTAAGCGAGACAATTGACTGCATAATTCCATTAAAACATCTGATTGGAATACTACTTTTAGTGAGCTCAAACCATTAGGTACTGCGAACAGTATACATTACAAATTTGCAAGATGTAACATTAATAATTACATACCTACATATTTAGGAGTTTTCAAATTTTAATGGGTTGACATTTTAAAGTTAACTGCACCCATAGAAATCCTATCCACAAAATCAGAAATGGTGCATACCCATGAACCAGAAAAGGGGAGAAGACCCCCTCCCTCTCGTCCCGTCCCCTGTGCCTTACCGACCTAGCCGCCCTCGAATACGACTGCGGTGCCAATACTGAATGGACGACTAACGCGCGCATGCAACATGAATGGAAAAATCAACGTGCCATAGATAGAGTATGCGTGTAGATGCAGGATGTAGGAAATATTCGAAGAAAATCTCTTGGAATCACCAAAGGTAAGAATCTTGAAGAAATATTCTTTAAAGCACAGTTGTTTATTTTGAGATATATTTGCATATCTGTTCCGCCATCTGGCCACGCGGGAGGCCGATTGTTATGTCTGACTGGTTCCATTTTCAATGACCTGTCTCCATAGCGCACGAGGAGACTAAGGGAAAAATGCCATTTATTTTCCTAGCGATTCAGTATTTTGGTAAATACATGAATGAAAGACGTTTTTCGTCGACAAATTAACAATGCCTTTCCAACTGTTCGATTAATATCACTATTGTATAGGAATTATTTTCGTAGTTGTCAGACATCCTGGATCCTCAGACAAACGAACGCAATTTCGTTCCGTAATGCGACTCCAGGATGTCTGACAACTTCGCACATAGGTTGCAAATACAGTAATAGTGGGAAATATTTTCGAGGATTATTGTTAAACCAATCAGGGACAGCAACATTGAATGAAATATTTCTCAAAAAATTGCTTTATCATCAACATATTACCAAATGTGTCGGTCATGTGTATGCCCAATATGTGAATGGGTTAACCTATTCTCGTCCAACATCTCCCTATGGTATGTCACCTTTTTCTAGCTCGGTGTAAGAGTGAAATCACCGAATTGGCCATCGTATCGATATCAACCTTAAAATCATTAAATATCATGAACAACCTTCATCCAAATATTATTCATGAAAAGCTTTATTTACAAACAATCTCTCCGTGTCTCAGGCCACCTGCGCGCTCTCGAGGCACGCATGGGTTAGCACATTTGCATCTGGCGTGCAAAAAATCGTCTGACAACTTTTGATCATAACTCACCAAATATGATATTATTTTGAAAAAAAAATCAAAAGAGATTGTGTGAACATAACCGGTACAACAACTTTCAGTGAAATATTTCTCAAAATATTGCTTGATCATAAGATATTTGCATATTTATCAGACCGTTGTGTACGCGCCAGATGTGAAATGGGTTAAAACAAGCGGAATGATTTGGCACATGACAGAACCGCCGGTCTCGTCTGGCGGTGGCTCGTGGCACCGTATTGTTGAGTAATGATCTTCGCACGAATCCGTAGCAGAAAGGGATCGTTTTGCGAAGCCGGTCGATATGCCGAGAGCATTTCGCCACTTCGTCTGCGCACGTGAAGCGAGCGAGGCCATGGAATATTCGTATTGAAAAAGATGAAGACAAGGAAATCTTTCCTTCTCCTCCGCAACATTGAAATAAAAGGATAGAAGGAATGAGCATAAATGGCACCAGGTTTCTCGGAGGTGTTAATGTATGCTTGGTAATGGTTATTCGGAAACGAGGTCATACAGGTCTGGAATGCTTCTGTGCGAGACAGGTAAACCGTACACTTCTACTACTACTACTACTACTACTACTACTACTACTACTACTACTACTACTGCTTCTATTATTATTATTATTATTATTATTATTACTATTATTATATTATTATTATTATTATTATTATTATTATTATTATTATTATTATTATTATTATTACTAATATTCTACTATTACTACTACCACCACTACTACTACATGTACCTCTTCTTCTTCTTCTTCGTCTTCTTCTTCTACTACTGCTACTACTATACTACTGCTTCTATTAAAATTACTGTTACTACTACTACTACTACTACTACTACTACTACTACTACTACTACTACTGCTTCTTTTACTACTACTACTACTACTACTACTACTACTACTACTACTACTACTACTATTGCTTCTTCTACTACTACTACTACTACTACTACTACTACTACTACTGCTACTACTACTGTATTGCATCTGATTGTATTAGAGCATGCTGTTATTCGTTATTTTTGCAATAACTTGGATATTAACTAATGCTGGTCACAATCCGAAAAAATCTGATATCTCGATATTACGCAAATAAGTATTGATTATATATTGAAATATGTACTTGCCTTTAGATCAAGAACTAGTATTGGTTACCAAGAAACAAATACAAATCAAAACAGCATACAGCACGAAAAAAGTGAGCATTATGAATTTCGTTTAGAATGGGTTTGTAGAACCAAGAATAATGCATATAATACTAGTATCTTAGATGAAGATTTTTATGTATCTAAGATAATATAAAACGGCTAGGATCAAACGTGTGGAAGTTCATCCTAATATGCAATATCTTGTAAAATGAAAGGCGAGGTTATGCTGGTAGGGCAAGATGATCATTTCATTTTCAATAAATTTGGTTCACTACTATGTACATTTCTTCATTTCCAATAAATTCCGCTAATTAATGTGCATATTTTCATTTTCAATATATTTCGTGAAGTAGTATATATACATTTTTTTTATTTTCAGTTCATTTCGTAAATTAGTATCCGTCAATATGAACCCGGTCAGAAAGGGTCTATGAATAAAACCATGTCTTCCGACGTGCGACAAAATATTCTACCTTACCCAAATAATAAGTAACAATTTTGTAACCTAAAACTAGCTCATTTTGGGACAACTAAGGGAGGGTGTGGACTTAGTCATCCATGCAGTCAGGCGGGTGCAAATTAGTTACCTGGGAGTGCTATAGAATTATTGAATATGTTTTTAAAAATGTTGTTTCAGGAGGTGAAAATCACGACGTGAGTCAAGTGTATGAACAGGCTAGGGTTTCTACATGCAATTCATCATAATAGGAGGTAGACACCTGAAGAGATGGATAGGAGGAGCGGCAAACAACAGCGATGCGGGAAAGGTGTAAAGGGACAAACACTGAACAGGCGCGACGGTCGACGTCACGGGCGCTCACACGGCAATCACCACGCCACCAAGCGGGCTTCGCGCGAACTATCATTAGAACGTGCGGACGGGTCAGGCTGGGATGAAAGCATGGGAACCCGCGGGGAACACCCCGCCCTCTTTCCAAGACATTCCCAATGGGTGGTGTTCGGCACCACCCTACTCTACAGACTGGCGATAGTCACTGATAAGGAACATTGGTGGATACTGCACCCAGACGAAGTTTATCAGTCGATAGAAGGTATGTAACTGCGCACATGTACTGGAAAGTTGTGATGTTGTTCAATGTGTTTACAGTGGAACATGTCAAATTGAACACTCCTTTTTGCTTCAAAAAAAAACATCCATAATTTGAACGCCATCTGGAGGAACACTCAACTAATTGTTTACTATTGATGTATAAACGAGAACCTTCATCAATTGAACACCTTTGTAAGTTGAACATCTTTATTCCTGGCATCTTAGATGAATAAAACAAGTGGATGTGAAACCAGCCAGTCAACCTGAACAGGCTGGCTGCGGCGAATATCCCAAAAGTCGCGTTCTGCGCATGTCGGCGTGCAAGTTTCTCTGTAATGTAAACGATACGAGAGCCATCGTTGATCTTTGTCTCCCAGTGATTTAGGCCAGATTCGAGACCTCTGGCATAGCCAGGCCTTCACTACAGCGCATATAGTAATTGGTTTACATATCCATTATTTTGTTCATCTAAGCTGGCACCTGGCCAGCTTCCACTATATAGATGTAGACGAGGGATGCGGGAAGTTGTTATGTGTTGTGGTTTCCTAATACCGACTTAAGATTTTTATATTACGTAACAACGCTATGACTACGCACCTGAAAATTGAATAGACCCACAAAACCCACCCCTATTAGTCTCATATTTCAGTACCAGGGTCTTAGCCAGGATTAAGAAAGTTGGTGCACTAAACTGGCGATTGCAAAATCTTTGTGTGTCCTATTTTTCATGGTAGAACACAATATACTCTGATTACAGCCATGGATATGTATTTATTTATTGGAATAAGACAAGGTCCTTATACAATGTCACGGGAATCCTATTTTGATGAAAAGTTATAAATGTATGCTTGACATTTACATTTTAAGAAATTACTTTCAAAAATGTGGGTGTCCTGTCAGAGTAATTTTTGAGGGTTTGGTTACCCAAATGACACCCAGACGCCCTGCAGGCTAAGACTATATTCTGTTGAGACTGTTCGGTACTAGAAAAAATTCAAAACCATTAAGTTACGGACCCATGCACACCAATGAACACTTTCAATGGGAATTTCGCAACACGCGAATTGTCTACAAAGATATCATCGTAATATCTTTTTTGCCAAAAATGCATGTGATTGGTCCCATAAATATGCGAAATCCGAGTTCGTTAGCTAAACACCAGTATATTTTGAACACTTTTTAAAGCCCCGCTGGTGATAAATTTATTATGCAGCTTTCAATGTATAACTTCAAGCCCCGCAGGTGATCAATTCAATATACACCTTTCACTGTACAAAATCCCGTTGATAAAAAATACCATTCGAGACTCACTGCATGCAAGCTTCCTAAAGCTGCATAGTTGTTTGTATAAACTAGACAAGGACTTCTGAACTGTACGTTATATTTAACTATCGCACAAAAGTATAGCAACCAATAAATTTCCCGTGGGCATTGTTAGAATGAATGGGATGTTCGTAATTACGAATACCCGTTACGCTCACGAAATATAGGTATATTTCCGAAACTGGGGCATTATCCAGGTAACGCACCCTCACAGTTGGGGTGGGGGCGGGTCGGTATTTCTTTTGGAAGGGTGCAGCGGGTATTTGTAAAGGATACACAAAGTCATACATGCATGCATGTATGTATACATATACATGTATGTATATATATATATATATATATATATATATATATATATATATATATATATATATATATATATATATATATATATATATATATATATATATATATATATATATATATATATATATATATATATATATATATATATATATATATATATATATATATATATATATATGTGTGTATATATATATATATAATATATATATATAAATACACACACACACACACATATATATATATATATATATATATATATATATATATATATATATATATATATATATTTATATGTATATATATTTATGGCTCATGGTACTCATCTAAGAGTACTCAGCAAGTGCTATCCAATGAATATCAACATGAATGGATTTAGATGATTTTCAAAAATATTTATGTATTTGTGCTTTGGATGAAAATAGCATCAGGATTGAAAGGGTTAATCTTAAACATCAAGAAATACGTCCCCCGGTGTGCATACCCAACTACTCAATCATTTGTCAATTGCGGATTCCCCTGCAGGGCAGGCTTAATCTAACCACAGCAGTCGAAAGCAGCCAAACAATTTTGAAGAAATCTATGAGGCGAAAGCCTACCTGGGAAAATATTTTAAGAAGAAATAATAATCACAACAATACCACCAACCCTTCTCCAAATACATGGAAAAGCATTCTTCAATTCTAAGTTATTGTCAAAAGTGTTAAAGATACAAACGACAATATCTAGGAGAATTCTTACGCATGAATCGATTAACCTACGCAGTTTCCGTTGAACAGTGTTAAGTGCTGTTGTGCTACCTTTGAAGATGGTTTAGGAATGATCGTCAGATGCATATACATAATGTGGATATTTAAACGAAAGTGTGTTAGCTGATTTTTGATTAACTTCCCTCCTACAACGTTTTTGTCAGAAGTACAAAGACATAATGCTAAGACAGCCTTGACCGTTGTAGGGACTGATGGGTTTCACTAGAAGATGGTCCTACCTCCCTCTTGCTGTTACAGTATATAACAAATCGAGTCGATTCGTTCAAGCGAACATCTATTTAACGGCACCACCGCCAGTCGACTGATATTAACCCTTCATTCATTCATCGGATGAAATTGTCCAATGATTACATCTTTACATTTGATGTATTTTCATTTTTGAGTTATTCTCAAAACTTCAAACATGGTATGCATAAAACATAACCCAACGTAATGTGTTCCACTGTCTTGTACTTCGGAAAAATGGACAGGTCGTGTTTATGGATACATTGCTTTCCTGACTATTAAACTTTCCAATGCTAAGGCTACTTTCGTCCAAAGCACAAGCACGCAAAGATTATTGAAAAACATCCAAGCCCTGTCGTGTTGGTATTTATTTGAAAGCTCCCACTGAGTGCTGTCAGATGAGTACCCATAAGCCAGGGTTTCAGTCATTCTCAAGTCTTTTGCATCATTTTGAATTGGTCAAATTAGCCACCAGTAGCATAAGGGTTAAGGACCTCGCAAGTAGTACGTAATGTTTTATGCTTCGAATCCACGGGGAGGTCGTTGTTCATGGCTAGGACAGAGTTATTTCGGGGCAATGTGAGGGATCGAGGCCCGAGGGTCACATACTGTCATGGCATTGAGTCATGGTAATGGTAGTTACATGTTACGTGTTGTCCAAGGCCGCCGGGCACCTCTTGTGGTAGGCGACACGTGAATACAACACTCCGAGGAAGGTTGACACGCATTTTTTAGTCAAAATATGAAAACAATGTGCCACAAAGATCTATCTATCCATCCATCCATCCACCCACATGCATGCAGGCATGCATGCATACATACATACATACAAACATACATACATACACATAATCACATATACATATACATATATATATATATATATATATATATATATATATATATATATATATATATATATATATATATATATATATATATATATATATATATATATATATATATATATATATATATACTGTGAACTTGGATACGACGGACTCAATGGGACCAGGAAAATTGGTCCGTCATATGCAAAATCCGTCGTATACATATGACGAATACTTGATATGCATCAGACTGGGACCAAGCATATCGTCCGTCATATGCAAAAATCCGTCATACAGTGGTCCGTCATATCCAAGTTCACCCTGTATATATATATATATATATATATATATATATATATATATATATATATATATATATATATATATATATATATATATATATATATATATATATATATATATATATATATATATATATATATATATATAATACATATATATATATATATATATATATATATATATATATATATATATATATATATATATATATATATATAATACATATATATATATATATATAAATATATATATATATATATATATATATATATATATATGTATATATACATATATATATACAGTGAAACCTCGGGAAGTGAACACCCCGAAAGTGTGAACACCCCCTATAGTGAACACTTTTCCCCGGTCCCAATTATTTTCTTATACATTTTAGTTTTACGAAGTGTGAACACCCCCGTATCCGAACAGTGAACACTTTTTTGGGGTAAAAATGGTCCTGAGAACCTCCAATAAGTGAACACCTGGGTACAAGTAGGTCAAGTCAGCTACTCTTTGTGTGGGTGTTTCAGTTGTATACACTAATTACTTCCATTTTAATTGACCTAGCCAGGTTAAGTTTAGCATCAGTGATTGCAATTGAGTTTGTGTCAGTCTGTTTTGCTGCTTGAGATAAAGAGATTATCACTGTTGTGTGCATATAAGTGAAAACTATGCAGTGAATGGAGAAACTTAGAATTAGAAAATGATCCTTTTCATATGAATATGTGAAAGTTAACCCAAGAGGCTCTCAAGGCAGCTGAGCCCCTTAAGTCATTCGCCTGTGACTACAGCATGGACCTTACTGACTTGGTGGGCATAGCAGGTTGAAACTTATAAGCGGACGTTACCTAGAACAACATCAACCTAGTGTTAAATCAGTGAATGGCTTTTAAAAGAGTGTCACTTAATGAACAGGAATTGAATCTGCACACTTAATTTCTCTCCAAGAGCAAGATAATTTCTAAGTGTGTTATTGTGCAGTACCAATAAATTTCTACCTATTTTCATAATCATTTTACCTATGCTTGTGCTCTGATTAATGACGGATGAGTGAGTTATAAAGTGCATATCTGTTTACTAATGAATTTATATATATATATATATATATATATATATATATATATATATATATATATATATATATATATATATATATATATATATATATATATATATATATATATATATATATATATCCTTTGTGTCATGTCTGTCTACAAGTCCAACTTGCAAAACCTCGGAAGTGTGAACACCCCCTATAGTGAACGTTTTGGCCCGGTCCCAAGGTGTTCACTCTTTCGAGGTTTCACTGTATATATATATATATATATATATATATATATATATATATATATATATATATATATATATATATATATATATATATATATATATATATATATATATATATATATATATATATATATATATATATATATATATATATATATATATATATATATATATATATATATATATATATATATATATATATATATATATAGAGAGAGAGAGAGAGAGAGAGAGAGAGAGAGAGAGAGAGAGAGAGAGAGAGATGCCATGATTTTAGGAGTACATGTATAACACTTGGGCGTGGTTCTAGGACAATATCCCCTAGGACAATATCCCCCCAGGACAAAAAAAACCCGGACAAAATCCCCCCATTCCAATATCAATTTTTAAATTTCAGTGTTTTAAATTATCCTAAAACATGTGTTAGTAAAAAAAAATCTTTTTTAAAATAAAGAAATTTCCAGTGTTTTGAATTATCCTAAAACATATGTTAGTAAAATGATTTCAGAAATTCCAGTGTTTTAAATTATTCTTAAACAATTTTTTTGAATTTTTTGAATTTTTTAATTAAGAAATATTTTTTTACTTTCACGTTTTAGGATAATTTAAAACACTGGAATTTTTTCAATTTTTTTTTTACAAGCACATGATTTAGGATAATTTAGAACACTGAAATTAAAAAAAAAAAGAAGATTTTTCACTGACACATGTTTTGGGATAATTTAAAACACTGGAATTAAAAAATCTTTTTTACTAACACATGTTTAACTAGAGATATCATCCGGGGGGATTTTGTCAGGGGGGATATTGGAACGGGGGGATTTTGTCCGGGGGGGTTTTGTCCTGGGGGGATATTGTCCTGATACCCTTGGGCGTACTGTGTGCTGGGGATAAGGGTTGCTGCTACCGTATGTGCTATCCTAGTGAAAACACGGTTTGTATTTATCAATGTCAGACTCAGAACCTCCAAATCATAACTCTTGCACAGTAGGAGGGATGGCCTTGTTTTTTTACCATTTATCAAAACCAAGCCCCTTTTTATATTCAGCTGTGAGAAAATGCGCACAAGCCACGCCGATTACCAATTAAATTGCTCTGCTTTCATTCCAAGCATTGGCTTCACCCTTCAGAAGCTTTCGCTCCAACCCCCAGAAATAAAGCTTTATCATTTCCGCAACAGTGGTCCCCTTCGCCCCTCGATCTGACCCCTTAACAGCCTCTAATCCATTCTAAAAGGGTTCGGCTTAACGATTTATGTCTGAACAAAATGGATTTGAAAATATTCAGCAAAAACGATAGTAAAAATCATGGAGGATTTCTCGTCTATTTAACTCTAGACATGGTTTCTTTCACCAAGTCATGAGTTCTAGATCCTCATTGCGCAATGTTCTCAACTAGATAAGAATAGTGCCCCCTCACATTCGCCAGTTTTAGCTGGTGTTTTGTGACTCACGTGCAACGTAGTAAAAGGGTTCGGCTTAACGATGTATGTATGAACTAAATGAATGTGAAAATGGTCAGCAAAAAAGATAGTAAAAACGCACAGAGGAGTTGTCGTCTGCTTCACCCTAGACAATGGTTTCTTTCACCAAGTCATGAGTTTAAGATCTTCATTGCGCAATGTTCTCATTCAACTACTAGTATAGATAAGAATAGCGCCCCCTCCTACTCGCCAGTTTTAGCTGTTAGCAATTGTGACGTATTAACCCATTATGCTTGAGATTGTCGTCTGCATCTTAGATACTTTTGACAATAACTTTTGAATTGAAAATGATTTAACAAACTATTTTCAGGAACGTGTTTGGTAATGTTTAAATGGACACTTCTCCTTCAAATATTTTCCCAAATATGCCTCTACTTGAAAGATTTCATCAAAATTGCCAGGCTGTTGTGAGTGGTGGAAGAAACCGAAGTACCCGGCGCGAAAAACACCGCCTAACCCCAAGTCACTCACACGTACAGGCCAGAATTCGACAGGCAGGATATTGAGTAGTAGTAGTAGTAGTAGTAGTAGTAGTAGTAGTAGTAGTAGTAGTAGTAGTAGTAGTAGTAGTAGTAGTGTAAGGAGAAGAAAGAGAAGTACGATTTCGGATTTAGAGGGTTCCAATGGGTTCCACGAACCCCTTTATAATTCAAAATGGTGATTTTCTTGCTAAGAATTGTTACTTTTCTTTAGTTTTATCAAAACATGTTGGTTACAGCATCCCCCTTACGAATATTAACCCCCTTCTTCAAAATCCTGAATTACCTCTGAAGTAGTAGTAGTAGTAGTAGTAGTAGTAGTAGTAGTAGTAGTAGTAGTAGTAATATGGGTAGTTAACGTTGGAAATCGAATATGGAAAGCCAACTTTGCTCGTATTAAACAACTCATCAATATTAGAGCACCATTATATTAATACACCCGTGGGAAATCTCTAGAATTTCAACCATAGGGCATGCGCTAATGCACGAAAGAAGGTTTAAAATCACGACAAAAGCTCATAACAAATAATATTGTCTCGTTGGATCTATATATGGATCCAAAGTGTCAACGAAGCAAATATTTGTCAACACAAAATAAGCGCAGCAGTTGATTTTCCATTCCAGGGGTTTTGTGACCTATTTTCTGCACAAGTGTTATGCTTAGGTTTTCTGTATTAACACAGAGAATCGATTCATCATAATAATTCTTCGCGCTCTATTAAACATCGCTCTCGCAACAGGGCTGTTAGGTAAAGCATGGGCAGGATTTTACTGTTCATTATCTATGGGGGTCGATTTTAACCCATTCATTTCAGGGGAACTGTTTTTTTTTTCAGGTAACAATGCGAAAAGAAATGAACCTAATTAGGTTTTTGGTCACGTGGTCAACACCATATAAGAGTTCAAGGTCTAGGTTAACCCATTTATCTTAGAAGATCCCAATTCTCCCCGATTCGAAAATCAGGAAAAAACATGGCTGAGATTCAAAGCCCCCAAGGATAAAGGGTGGAATTTAACCTATTTATACGAAGAACACCTTTCATATTTACTCTAACACCTTAAAAGTATGCAGTGTGACCCCTATGCTAGTGTTAGGGTAGTAAAAGCAAACACATAAAAAATGTTTGCACTGCATGCAATTATTGATGCAGTGCAAAATACCTATGCTAACATTTCTTTTACTAATAAGGAAGGTACATGTCGTAAGACAATCCACAGGACTTTTTCTGCATGCAAGAATTTTGTTTTCGTGTTTGAAGGGTTATAAAGTAGATTTAGACCCTGCTGAATTGTATGCTATGGCGTGTCTTAAGCGAGGACACCGCACTTAAGGTAGCTTATGGGGTTAAGTTCTGAATAAAGGGTCATTTTGAGGGTTTTACATATATTTCAAAGCCTACACCCCTTTCCTAATAACCAGATCAACTGTGAATGTTTAGGACATCACTGCATCAGAGTAAGATATCATAGAATGTTCATGAACTATGGGCCTTTGGTATCCTCTATTACAGAAGCTTCCATATGCTTACACGGTTATTAGCCCGTTTCTCCACACAGAATTGTACCAAAACAGGGTCGCTTCAACCATGCATTTTTGCCATCAAATGCTAAAAGATCTGCTTGGAATTTGGTAATGTTACAGTTAAGGATATTTCGGAAAGAAGGGTATCAGAGTTGCTCCGATTTTGACTTTGTACAAAGGTAATGGAATCTTATAGTATAAAGTTTAGAAAATATAGACTTTTACCTCATTTTCAACACATATTTCAAAAGAAATGGTTTCAATTTGAACGAAGTAAAATTACGAAAAATGTTAGTCTTCCCTACGTATTGATCTTTCCTCCACATTTGTGAAATTTAATGGTACCAAGTTTAGACTTAGGTAATCATTCACCATGTTGTTGTTGTTTTTCATTTTTTACCCCCAATGATTACACCCTGCTGTGAGGGCGCTTTTATGATGCTTACTACTACTATTACTACTAGTACTACTACTACTGCTACTACTACTGCTGCTGCTGCAGCTGCTACTGCTGCTACTACTACTCCTACTCCTACTACTACTACTACTACTACTACTACTGCTGCTGCTGCTGCTGCAGCTGCTACTACTACTACTACTACTACTCCTCCTCCTCCTCCTACTACTACTACTACTACTACTACTACTACTACTACTACTACTACTACTACTACTACTACTACTACTACTACTACTACTGAGAATGATAACCATCACCAACAAGTGTAATGATAATCATATGAACTGTATAATGATGAGAATTTATCATTATATCAGTATCAATTTATAGACATTTCAGTTGTCCATTCGGATAAGGAATTCACCTTTTACGAACCGTATTTGTCAAGATACTTTTAAGAGGCCAAGTTGAGAGGTAATCCATACCAGTAATCATTACCATGTAAACCTACACGTAACCCACAAACATGAAAATCTCATATCGGTTCACTGCATTTACTTTCAGTCGCTCATTCCGAGGTGTACGGCTATGGATTTCGGCCTTACGAGTTCCTCCCCCCGCCACCAGGGAACAATAGTTCCATTGTTGAACAGCAGGAGGCAGCACTAGGCATGTTCAGCATGAGGTCCTTTCTGTACCCCAGAATCTACATGGCTTTGTTTCACACCCTCAAGTTCTTCGCAGTTGACACAAGTCATTTTTTGGTAAGTATGCAAAAATGATCGATGTTATGTATATTTCCATTTGTAGAAGGGTCACATTATGAATTCAGTGCCTTATGGTCCCAGAGTTACTAAAATGAATTAAACAATATCATTGTATTCAACCAATAGTCCCCTGGTGGTAGACGCGTGTCTTTCATGTATGCGATCTTGGGTTCCAGTACCGCTGGATCCCCATCATCTCGTTGTCTAGTATGCAGATGATACAACGTTGTTTTTAGAAGGTTCTCATGATGATATAAAAAGGCTCATGAGTATATTACGATGGTTTAGAAACGTGTCTGGTTTAGGTATTAATGTAGACAAAACCAAAGCAGTTAAAATTGGGGCAACAAGGGACAGGAGCTTGAATTGGGAAGGAAAGTATGGAATGGAATGGACCAACAAGTTCACCGTTCTTGGTATCGACTACAATGTAGATGAAATGGGTGAAATTACTACTTTAAATGTGGATAAAAAAATCACAGATATCAAAAGATTGATAAGATTATGGCAAGCTCGCAAACTAAGCCCTTATGGCAAAGTTACTGTCATAAAATCTTTATTCCTATCAAAAATCACCCACCTGCTCCTGTCCCTACCAAGTCCCAAAAAAACTCTCTTCACCGAAATAAACACCTTATTCAGAAATTTCCTCTGGAACAACAAACCTGCTAAATTTAGAAAAGAAATAATAGAAGCTGACATACTAGATGGAGGCCTTAGACTGCACAATTTAGAAAAGTTTGACTTAGCTTTAAAGCTTGGATGGGCTAAAAGAATGCTCAAGAGTGAATCAAAATGGACTATATTCCCAACATACTGGGACCTTTATGATGTCTTTACATATGGACCGGATAAATTAGATCGTATTGAAGACATTATATATAATCCATTCTGGTCAGACTTCATTACAAGTATTAAATGTCTTTTTAAAACAGATATTACTACACAAATGGATATTATACATGAGGTACCTATTTGGTTCAATCCTAATCTGAGAATTGATTTTAAAAAAGAATGGTTTGACAAGGGTATCAGAACTCTTAACGACATTGTAGATACATATGGCAAACCGATGGATTTACAAACTTTTAAGGAAATATACCAAGTTAAAACCAACTTCTTGGAATATGGCGGTCTTTGTAAAAAAATCAAATCATTTCTCAGGTATAAGGATTTTCCTCAAGTTAAAACCACATTACCAAGAAATAGTTATATCAATATTATTGTGTCCAAGGATAAAAAGGGGGTATCCAATTTATACCGCAGTCTACAAGGTAGACACTACAACATAATAGAGGAAAACTGTAACAAGTGGAATGTCTGCATAGAAGTTAACTTAATACCGGCCGAGATTTCCAAATCCTATAAAAGACACAGTACCCTAATAAGTGATACTTACGCAAAATACATCCAATTTAGAACTTTACACCAGAGATTTTTCACAAATGACAGATTATTTAAAATAGGCATCAAAAAAGATCCGAGATGCAACATGTGTAATACAGAATTGGACAGCAATTCACACATGATTCTCTATTGCGAAAAATCTAGAAAACTCTGGTCGGATGTAGAAAGATGGATTAACCACCTGGGTGTACGGGATTATACGCTAACCGAAAACAGCATTATAACAGGTGACATCCACAAAAGCCGTCTTATTTCAATCATTATACTGTATGCCAAAATAACGATTTATTCTGCAAAATTGAAAGACAAAACACCAAATTTCTTCAATTTTAAGAATTTATTGAAACAAGAATATATACATTCAAAATATTTGGCAAATATAACAAACAATACAGATAAATTTGAAAAAGACTGGCATCTCTTGGTAAATGAATGGTCTTAGATATATTCTCTATGTGCAATAACACTTTATTTTTACAGGAAAATCCTCCCAGATGTTCCAATGTACTGGAACGGAGGTCACACTAACCATCTCTTATTTGTAAGTCTACTCACATGCGAGTAAACAACACAACAACAACAGTATGTATTAGTATGCGATCGCCATAGCTGGCAGGCATTGAATAAACCAAAAATTCTTTAAATTTAAAAAATCTCGTTGTCTGGTCGCTATACAAATGCATTACGTCATGAAGGTCTGAATATGGTGCCTTTGCAATTACAAGAGCCTATGGGACGTTTTGTAAGAGGACATTTCCTCGAAATATACTAGTGAATGAAAATGCAAATAAAAACAAAGATAAAACTTTATTGGCATTAGTTCTTCAAAGCAATGTTGATTTAAACGTACACTTTAAATGCTATATAAAACGAATTGAACATTACTTCTGGTTACTAGTGATTCTGATGTGACCAAGGTAAAATGGACTTCTTATTAATTAAACAAAAATAATTTTTCTAAACACTCCAGTACGAATCAGTGCCAAATTATTCATTTTCAGTCAAGAATATAAACTCTTTCCAGGAAACTGGCATTGTCAAGTTGCCATGTTTTATAATCAATTAACAAGTGGAATTTTGATAGAGTATGTCATAAGCACGTACTCACTGATATGAAAATATGCTTTCTGAATAATGTATTACAAAAACGGGATAAATCTAGCTGCAACCTCTCAACTGATATGGAAACATTTCAAGCAGGCCGATTGATCGAGCATTCCTCTTTCATTCAAACATAATGTATGTAGTTCATATGAAGTCTAGCCATTGTTACTTTTTATATTTCCTTTACCCCCATCATAGGTCGCGTCGAGAAAACCGACTTTAATAATATCAGTCTATAGAAGTGTGAATCTTGGCCAAAACCTAATTTCTAATCCAATCACCATGTAGGCCCGTCAGGTGCTGTCTAACAGGCCAGACGTGGACCTATTGTTATAGGATGCAATTATGAAGTCAGTAAATAAAATCACCTGCACAATCAGCCCGCAAATGAGTTTTACATAGATGTGCTGATCTATTGCTCTTGAGCATAACACAGTCTTAGGGGCAGACCATATGATTTTCTTGGGGCTATCCTTCTTAGGAAAAAACCTGACCCTGAAAATTATGAATATATATATATATATATATATATATATATATATATATATATATATATATATATATATATATATATTCTGGTTCTGAAAATTGAGAATTTCTGGATCTGGCAGGGGAGAAAATATGGCAGGGTATTTTTTTAGCTGACCTGGTCAAAAAAGGATAGCCCCCCCCCCCCCCCCTACATTTCAGATAGTCCGCCCCTTAGTGAATACCCATCGATGTTGATATGATGAATTTTTGACCATTTTTGTCATTTTCGTTGTAGGCTGCCAAGTGTTTTCACGCGACCGTTGCTGCCCTCTTGCCCGGCAGCATATATTACTTCACTAGAACGGTTTTGGGGGGCAAAGACGCCGCCATTTTGGCTGCCATCCTCGTTGGGTTCTCAGAACACATGGCAGTTCTTGGAACCCACACTCTAGTCAACAGCTTTCTCTCCCCGGGCGTCTTTTTTCTTCTTGCGATCCTCTTTAGTGATATTCCAAAATGCATTGGAAACTCGAACTACGGCGAATCTTGTGAATATGCAAATTCTGGTCACGGATTGACCAATGGAACGAGCCACTCTAAGAATGACAAACACGTGACTATGAATGCAACTAATCAAACGCATGACAATCGTCATGTGACCACAAATGCGACCAAACACACACAGGATAGCAGACACGTTACCTTAAATGGTACTAAACCTTTGAATCATGGCAAAGCATCGCTTGATCAACCATCCATATTTGATTCTATATTCAGAAAATCAAAGTTCAGTGTCAGGTTAATCTTAACAGGATTCGGTATTGGTCTTTTATGCTACATTCGTGTTGATCTGGTAGTTTTTATGGCTGTAATTGGAAGTCTGGCATTTTTGCCTCTGAACAGCAAAATGTTGGAGAAATCTTTGGTTATACTCTCATTGTTGATTGGCTTTGGAATAGCTCTCATCGTTGGGGGTCTCGACGATTTAAGGAGTTACGGAACCTGGTTCATCTCGCCTTACCAATGGTACCATTTTAATATCCGGAGTGACATGACTACCATTTTGTTTGGCCTGGAGGATAGCTTACTCTACATCTACGACATTTTCCTCTACAGCAGTGCCACTAAAGTATTAACCGGAGTGTGTTTCTCGATCTTTCCTTTGCTGGTATTCTCTAAAAGATTCAGGGAAATAAATAGGACTTACACCAAGCATTTTTTCCACTTCACCATAGTAACGGCTTTATTACTGGTAATTTATTCATCCAAGGGCCATAAAGAAACACGGTTTATGCATAATTCAATTGTTTTGATACTATTAATCGCCTCTATGGCATTAATTATGATCTATAGGTACTTGAATGCATATTTATCTGACAACATGTTGTTTTTAAAGGGAATATTTTATTTAAGTCTCACGCTATATGTTCATCATTTACTGAGGAATTTTCCAACCAGTAGAGCGCGTACTAATTCACCCTGGACATATATGGGCATATGGGATTCCAACCATGTGAACGAATGTCTGGATTTCGTCAGGAGGCAGAATGACGTCACTGGTGTATTTCTCGATCGAAGCATACACATGACTGGAGCGTATTCAGTTCTCCACCAAAATGTGCCAATTTTTACCCTAGTCCATTTTGAATTCCACGAATTCAGCAAAAATACTCGCAAGAGGCTAAAAAGCAACGCATTCTATTATCCTCCTGGAGATTCAGTCAATGTGTCAGTTTTGAATCGTGTGTCAAACTACATCACGACGGAAAACACTCCTCTACTCATAAAAACGTTGATAAATCAAGATGAATATAACTATTTTATTGTTACGAAGAACAATCAAATCACTCGCTTAGGTTTTAAGACTGTTCATCAGTCAGGAACAATGTTTGTATTGCAACGAGAAACAACGAGAGAACACGAGATCTCGGCGAAACGAGACGAGAACTCAGCGAGAAAAGACGAGAAGTTACGGAGAATTGCCGCTTCCATTCCTCTTGGTTCCAATAGCACTGTATTGGAATACGAAGGCAGTTGGTTGATGACCCTAGGTCTGTACCACAAGGCTATAGAGAGGCTTAGCTATGCCATGGAGCTAGAATCATCACGCATCAGACCGTACCAACTTTTGGCAATGGCATTTACAAGCCTTGGTAAGCCAGACAAGGCGAAGGAAATACAGCAAAAATGCTACCAAACCAATAGCAGAAAAGAGTGCAACCAGCCACAGAAAAAGGTGGTACTTCATAAAGAATACAACATAAGATTAAAAAAATATTGGTAAAATCCCACTCGCTGCTACCTTAACCCATTCTTGCCCGAATCAGCAATAAAAAGGCTCGATTATTTTGGTGGTATCTAGCTGACAAAAGCACTTCATAGAAATAATCCGAAGAAAAATGTTCATCAGAACTCAACCTATTCCTCCAATACTGTTTTAGGAATACTTGTATCAGAGACCCTTGGGATATTTTTCAGATAGAACTTGAAATATCAAAATGCATATATATATATATATATATATATATATATATAAATATATATATATATATATATATATATATATATATATATATATATATATATATATATATCTATATATCTATATATATATATATATATATATATATATATATATATATATATATATATATATATATATATATATATATATATAGATATAGATATAGATATATATAGATATAGATATATATATACCCACACACCCAAAGCGCCTTCTTACTGTGCTATGAGCGTAACCAGGGCTTCCGCAACAGCCGAGTGTTCTAATGCATTGCGCAATGGCTGTTCGCTGTGTACCACTGGCAAAGATTCCGGGATCGACTCCTTTTGGAGGAATGGGAGAAAGGTGCCAGTGAAGGGTGAGTCTCCCATGGGTTCCACACTATCCTCCACCATTAAAAGCTGGTTAGTCACGATTTAACCTCAAAAGGGTAAAGAATATGCGCAATGTCCAATTCAAATGGAAATCGGCGTAGTAAAGCATGCCCTATGTTTGGAGTTTTGGGCTGTGGTTATTATGGTAATATACGAAAGAGCATATGTGGCAGTCAGAAAAAGTAAAAAAAAATCCGACGTGTTTTCCGAAAATTTCAGAAAACAGAAAGAAAAAAAATTCTGACACTTTTCCAAAAAGTGTTGAAAAAAAACTTGAATTTTTTTCTGGTGTCAGGAAAAAATGCTGACGTTTTCGGAAAACAGGTAGGGGAAATCATTTCTGTCTGTCACGCTTGCTCTATGGAATTTTGGCTTTCGATTACCGTTGTGTTGCCACATTTAGGTTAATTCGTGAAAAGTTAGTTATAATTGGCAGAGGAAACCGGAAACTGCGGCGAAAACTATCGCCCAGTCCTTAATCACCATTTCACATCCTCCGACTGCAATGTGATGGCTAGAGTTGTGATGTGACAAGTACTTTTGTAAGACTGTGGTTTGGAAACACATTTACCTTGTTGCTGACTTTTAAATAGATGAGTGAGACTTCGGGGGTAATACATGTATATAAATATATAAACTAATGTATATATATATATATATATATATATATATATATATATATATATATATATATATATATATATATATATATATATATATATATATACACATATATACATATATACATATATATATATATATATATAAATAAATATATATATATATATATATATATATATATATATATATATATATATATATATATATATATATATATATATATGATTTATTAATATTTATTAAAATACGCCTGTCTTTCTAATCTGCTGTGATTTTATATTTGCACTTTTCTAGTTGCGGATTTTTATCGATTTGTTTAAAATGTGAACATTCCATACGTTAACTTTTACGATGATACCTTTTACTTTTATAGCATATTGAACTTTGCCTTGAATCAGCAAAAAATACTTTTGTCTGTAAATTCTATTTATTTATTTATTTGATTATTTATACGTGTGTACATATTGATATATATATCCTAAATTTCGCGATGATTACGAGTTCGAGAGATGTGTATGATAAGGTCACGCTGTATGTATGTTATTTGACTGTTAATTGTTCAATGTACATAATCATGCTTATACAGTAATACACAAAGGAAGCAAAGGGTAGGAAACACATATATACAAATATAAGGCTAGTTAAAAAGGGGTGAAATGGAAATCAAGATAGGTCAAATAAAATTTAGATTGTATGCCCTTGAAGTGTTACTTCTCAATATCGACCATAATCGGACCAAACAAAATAAGTTAACACTTCCGAAAACAAGATATAACACTACCTTACAATACTAGAAAAATACTATTAAACAGCTACTCTTTTCAGATTCTTTAATCAATATCAGCTGTATTCTTAATCGTTGTGAGATATTGTACCTGGTTGGTGTTGTGCTACGTTATACACATACTAGTATTCATTTCCGTATGTTGTATACTCGAATTGGATACTTCTAGTATACGTTACGGTAGGTCTTTTGAATTGTAAAAGATACTCCATAATCAGGTTTTACACTCTTCATTTGACTTTATTCTCTATTGAATAGAGTCTGACAAATTGCATCTGCAATCGTATTGGCCCTATGGTACCTCCTCTTAACCTTGCTGTAATGTTGGTATTCATTAGATAGCTCTCGCTGAGTGCCCATATCCCAGGGTTTAAGTCATATTCATGTTTTTTGCATCATTTTGTATTGGCCAAATTAACCACCAGCTGCATAAGGGTTAAATGCAAGATTCAGACGTGAAGATGAACATTTAGATAAGCGTTTATATACATATCCAACTGTACATGTACTCATAGAATTACCTTTTTAGAAATTAAATGTCAGTGTTGAAATGTTCGATATATGTCCAACGCAAAGGTTTTATGTTATTTCCATGAGATTAAACCAACTTGAGCTGAAGTTCTAAACTTTCCATCATAACCAATATGGAACAGACTCCATCTATCAAATATTCTCTCAACTAAATATGTACATACTTAACATTACTCAATCGATGGCGCTGATTACTTCTGCAAGTATCAACCATTTATAAAGATTGGTTTGATAAAATGTCCAATCACAAAGATAAAATTTAGTGAATTCGAATTTGGGGAACAAACTTAGGAAACTAGCTAATAAAATATTTGCAAATAAAATCAGGTGTCGTTGTTTTGTGTTGTTACTTTTGTGTTTAATAGTCCAAACGCCAAGGTAATAGTTTTAGTTTTAATATATATGTACAATAAAGTGCAATAAGATGTTACTAGACAAAACGTTTACTATATTACAAAATGGCGAGTGGCAAGCCTACTCAAGTCGTTTCAAAAATGTAAATTTAGCACTGATCTCTACTTTGTTCATATAACAGATGTTTATAAAAGCCGGAATATTTACGGAATGGCCTTGATTTGAAATTTGGATTAACGCAAATGCAACACGTATATTATTAGCCTAAATGGCATGTATTTTTTATGATAAAATATCCAGAATATTTGCTGGAAGAAGGCATATCATATGTTAATTAATGAAACTTTTATTACCAAGAAGCCTAACTTTGGTTTCCGTTTATGGGTTTTATGTTAAACCATGTCTGCGAATATGAAATCAGAGGATGGCATTGAGCCTCATATGTGCAACACAACATCAAAAATAAGCTATCGTTGCATATAATAAGGTTTAATATTATTGCACTATTCTGACTGGTGCGTTAGCGTTATTATTAATACCATCCTGTTGCATAGATGTATTCACCTAGGGAATTGCATCATTAGGGGTGTCCAAGTAGATAAGCACAGACGATCTGTCCTCGACCACAGCGCCCTAAGTGCAACAAATGCTTCATGATACCTTTTCAGTTGGCACTATAATATTAGCCCCATATCAGTAATGGAAACCTGGATTGATCAATAGATAACACCATCTAAATTATGTAGTTCAGATGTTTAAAGAAATATGCATCAAATGATACATCCGAAAATGTTTCAAGGAGCTACTGGCCATGCAGTCTGATAATTTGCCAAGTTTATACGTTATAGATGTATTTATTTTGAAGCCTCTGTTGCACGCTTGTGTGACAGTTA
>OZ012691.1:40894849-40897349 GCA_963942565.1 Maea johnstoni | reverse complement strand
CATAACATTTGGTCTCCTTGAGTTCAGAGAATGCTCAAAAATCCTCATGTACATGCATGTGTAGGTGAGGGTTGACAGTGTCTGTGGCTACAGGAAGTTATAATTGCAATTTTAATCACCTGGGGTTTCATCGACCTAGATCATTCATGGAAATGATGATACCCTTGAGTCTTGAAGTCTACCAGTTCCAACTGGAAATCCACATATAACTATTCATATCTCATAATAACTATTGGTCACATACATATAGTCAGAAATAAGCTGGAATGTATGTTGAGCAAGTTGTTTGTACATAGGAGACCATCTAGTCATTTAAGTATTAAATAACATAATATGACAAAGGGATCATTACAAAGTCACCATGATTAGAGCACAACTGCTGAAATGTGCCTTAAGAGGTTTGATAATATTGTTTAAAAGGTGAATATGAAGGCTATGAAACAGAGCTTTTAAGGAGAACCATTCTGAGAAATAACTCATACATTTTGGGGATGTCTTGAGGGGTGATTTTTGAGGGTTAGAGTGTCCACATAACTCTGACACCCTGCTGCCTTAAACCATGTAGACAAGGCATCCATACTTATCCTATGGTAGGAATTGAGAATAATGATGGGCAGCTTATCTCAGAGCCTTCTTGTTCTCATCGGGGATTCTACAGCTCTTTGCACTCAGTTCCATTGTACACCTAATGGCAGCTATTCTTATCTTTATCAAATTGCAATTAAATCAACTTCCTTTGGCCTCTGACCTAGATTGAAGTACCTAGACCTTGGCAGTAAGACAACTTTACCCTTTAGGAGATGCAGTGAATAAATTATACTGCCTTTCAGATGAGTTACTTAACCTTTTCACAGACTTGTTACTGAAATCAATCCTTCACTTCAAATTCAAGCTATTTGAGACAAGGAGTGACAATCCTGTATCTGTATGGATAGGACTTAATGAAGTCTTGAATATGGAAAAGTGACTTGTTTACTGTACAGTTGATTTTTTGGTCATAAATAGGGAAAGTAATAGAAAAGTAATAGAAAATTACTTATTACTTTTGGGGTCAGTCTATTACAATTACTTATTACTTGAAGATTTTGACTATCTATTACTTATTACAGGCTATTACTTTGAAAATCGGTCTATTACCTATTACTTTTCTATTACCTATTACTTATTACCCCATGTCTGAGTAGTAGTAGTAGTAGTAGTAGTAGTAGTAGTAGTACATGTACACATAGTGGTAGTACACTATGTAGTACAACATGTAGTTGTAATAATAGAACATGTAGTAGTAGTAGTAGTAGTAGTAGTAGTAGTAGTAGTAGTAGTAGTAGTAGTAGTAGTGATAGTAGTAGTAGTAGTAGTAGTAGTAGTAGTAGTAGTAGTAGTACATGCACACATAGTGGTAGTACACTATGTAGTACAACATGTAGTTGTAATAATAGAACATGTAGTAGTAGTAGTAGTAGTAGTAGTAGTAGTAGTAGTAGTAGTAGTGATAGTAGTAGTAGTAGTAGTAGTAGTAGTAGTAGTAGTAGTAGTAGTAGTAGTAGTAGTAGTACATGTACACATAGTGGTAGTACACTATGTAGTACAACATGTAGTTGTAATAATAGAACATGTAGTAGTAGTAGTAGTAGTAGTAGTAGTAGTAGTACATGTACTAGCACTGCGGTCATCGTGTAAGCGAGTGTGAACCGGCTTACCTGTACCACATCCTGTGCCAGCAGTAGCTTATCCGACAGTTCTCTTGCTCGCTCCGGCGGGCACCACTTCCTCTCCTGAAACGCGGCCTTCAGGCCCATCTCCTGGAACTGGGACGTGGTCCAGGATTTGACCAGGCAGTCCTGAACTTGGGGCGAGGTCCAAGACTTGACCAAGCAGTCTTGCGTCCAGGAGTTGACCAGGAAGTCCTGTACGCCAGGAGCATGGCCAGGGAAGAGCTGCAGGCTCTGCGACGGTCCCCCATTTGGCCAACCTGAGGCAGGGAGGCTGTACATTCCTAGGGAATATAAAGATCAAGAAGCAATAGATCAGTTACATTTTTATAACTCATAGTTATATGAATAAGGAATAACAAGAAACAATTAATCAATTCTAATGAATTTATGATAATAATAATAATAATAATAATAATAATAATAATAATAATAATAATAATAATAATAATAATAATGATAGTAATAACAATAATGATAATAATAAAAGCAACAACACAACTACTACTACTATTACTACTACTACTACTACTACAACTACTACTAGGAAAGTAGCCTCAACATTGGAAGAGGTAATATAGGTCCTTGGCAAAGGCGTGGTCGTCAGTGTGGCACTGGGGTACACCTAGATAAAGCAGATACACTTCGAGAAAAAGAGAGTGTCTGAGTCGTCTCTCTTTTTCTCAAAGTGTATCTAGTTCTAAGGAATCCGTAGACCTCGAAATGAAATAGAAGAATAGGTGAAGTACGATGGTGCATGTGTGAACGGCAAAAATAACACTCGCTGTTTT
>OZ012691.1:40879849-40889849 GCA_963942565.1 Maea johnstoni | reverse complement strand
TGATAGGAGAGTATCTGGGACTTATGAAAGTAACGTGCCACCATTTGGGGACACGGTCAGATTTTTTCTAGAACCGGTTAAGCCGACCACCCAAGGATTAACATGGTGACCAATTTATGGCAGACATACTGGAAAACAGATGGGTTGGGGGTAGAAGATTTGGCCATACAAATTTGAACAATCCACTTCATGACACAAGTGACCACTCATTTTAGAGGGCATACCATACTCTACCTAATGACACATGTGCCATGACTGACTGTGACCTTGACCTTGAGTTCAAGGTCAAAAAGAGGCCATTTGGAAGCCTACATGCAAATCTGTAGGTTTAGCATCAAGATTAAATTCTACTACTTTCAGTGAAAGTTTTTTTTTCAAAGATATATGTAGAGAGTAATACAATAGCTTTCACTTGTAAGCATGGGCACAGAGGCCCAGGAGTCTATTCTATCACAAATTTGGTTGAAGTGTAATGAAAGTTCCGCTTTTGGATATGAACCTAGAACCCCTTTTAGTAAAAAAGCGAACATTTTCAGCCTTATTCAGACATGTTATAGTCGCAACTGTCAAGTTAGTATAACACTCAAGGGATAAAGATGTTTTACTGAACTGGGCCCATGTGACATTGCTTTGACACAGTTAAACACCACCTTAGTAACCTGAATACATTTTCACACTAGTTGCCATGGCAACTGGCGGCCATATTGGAATTCAAAATGGCCGCTACAGAAAGTCCTGGTGTCTACAAGTAAATTTTCTTGGGCAAAGAATCAAGTTCTGAATCAGTAGTTATCATCAAGGGTCATCTAAACCTGATTTTGACCTGGTCACAAAGTTGCAGTATTCTAAATTAACCTAACTACACGATTCCGACATCTAAAACTATTGTTAATGAAACAAACACATTCATATGATATTTTGTTCTACATGTACAGTATTAACAATTAAGTCAGCTGGTAGTGGAACAGTTAAGGGATGAAAAAGGTGCAATATAACGAAAACAAATAGTTAATACATTTATAATCTGGTTGCCATGTTTACTGGCTGCCAGTGGAAATCCAATGGCCAGTAGGTGGATCAGGAAAAGGGCCTACTTTAAAGAGTTAGTTCAAACCTAAAATCTTTAACCTTAAAGAGTTAGTGTTTGGTATAACGGTTTAATCTGGACTACATGTAGATGAAATGCTCACCACAACCAATACCATCTGGTGGAAGCTATATTCTACTTCAACATCACCACCAAGCTGCAATACTTACGAGTAATCTATAATTATACTAAATTGTCATTACCCAATTGTTGACATTTTTGTGGAAAAGCGAGTTAACCACCAGTTATCCACATGTCAATAAAAAAACATTCATAAATCACCTTAAGCCACCTTGGTGAGGGTTAGTGGCTGGTATCAAAATGTTTGTCTAAAATAAAGGTATCATATAATATATCTAACATATGGATGCCGCTATATCGTTGTGTAGCAGAGGTCTAAATGGCCTTTAAATATGTAAAAAAGGATTTACACTATTTTGTTGAGCAGTGATGGCCAAAGTCGGAGGATTGGTTACTGAAGAATACCTGCCCATCCTTTCTGAGTATATACCAAATGGCATAAAGCAAGTGAACTTTATCCTATGAACAGGGTCGCAGATAAGAATACATGCAATTTGATTAAGCAATGTACATACTTCCCTCCCCTGATTATGCAATATTGAGCGATTTATATCACCGTCTGATGCAAACAGATACATCAGAAGATAAGGTCAACCCAGGAGCAATCAATGATTTGTAAATAAAGTCGGCAAATAAGGAAATGACACATACACATTCGTACCTGAAGTATAGTGAACGGGCATTTTCGTAAGTCTGATCCATGAAAAAGCTTCGTACAAACTGTTGTGCGCAACAGTCACAGAGTTGATAGCAACATTGCATTGATCACAGGTGTTCTTTTGATCGATATCAATATTTGAACTAGTATGTGTCTGCTAAGGGATATTAATTGATAAAAAGTGCCATTTTGGAAGATTATAGTTCAAAACCAAAAGTTTACAAAAACAAGAGACAAAATGAAAATAGAAACCATTATCTAGGTATGCACTTTTAAATTTGTATCACTCTTTATAATAAAAAAATAAGTAACATACTCTCATCTATAGCAGAATATTGTATCATCGAATAGTGCCTGTGAGGAAATGCTTCAATTCCTGTTTGAAAGTACGATCAGATTTCCAAACATTGCTTCTTATCATGTCTATAAATTCACTTACATTTTAATCAGGGGTAGGAAATTTTGCAATAAGACAGAGTTTGCACGATTTGTATTGACTAGCAAGCATAGCCTGTCGAAACATACCAAGTCCTTATTCTAATAGCTAAAATATGCCCATGACAATAGCATGTTACAACACACAGAAACAAGGAGTTAGCGTCGCCTACTTTACCACAATTTCTGAATTACTGAATTTGTGTAATTAATCTAATGATGTAATCTAAGATATGTCTCCATGATACAATGGACATGTGACTGGAACGACAGTCTTGGAACTTTCTTTTGAATGTGCGAGAAATGGATTTGAAATTGTAAAGAGAGGTACATTCATTTTTCTTGAATGAAAATGGATTTTGTTCTGTAAAGAGCAATCCAACTTTAGAGGGGAAATTGATGTTTTGAGAGAATATAGCTTTTTCAGCAGGAATGGCATACCACAGTTTCTACATAGGATTTCTGGTGGCCATACAGTGGTATTGATACAATACATTTTGGTATGAGTGTAGGCAAACACTTGCTCCTACCATTGCATCAAATCAAACAGTAACGTGACATGCTTCAGTTGCATCAGTATTACCAAAATGTCAGCCAATAATTTCTGCTCGTGTAAATGAAGGCATCAACACAGTAAGCGTAGCCACAGCAAAGTAGTGTAGCATACCTCTGATGGCCGTTTGGTCTGAGGCACCGCCACTGACTGTACGCTGTTTCTCACCACTGCCTAGGTTCGAATCCCGGCCAGAACATGTGAGAAAGTTGCCAGTGACTTGGGGCTATGCAGTGGTTTCTGCCGGGTACAATCAGTTGTCTTGCTGTTACCATCTTATAAAACCAAACTGAGGCTTGGTCTGCATCAGGTGCTTCCCTATTGCTGAATTGACAGTTATAGCTATTATGTCTCTAAATGAAAGTAATAAATTCATCATCTTTGTGAGTTCCAGGGGGGAAAGCAACCAAGTCCTAACTTTCACAACTAACTTGACATTTTATTCTATATTTTTGTAGTAACATATTCACAATGTTTTTGATTTACTGGAAATCAAAGTAATTGGGCAACACATAACTTGCTAAGAGAGAGAGAGAGAGAGAGAGAGAGAGAGAGAGAGAGAGAGAGGTCCCCTTGGATTAGCTGATTGTGGCTGCTCAAATAGTAGTATCACACAATCACCTTTCGTCTCAGTTTAGACAAACACTTGTCTTGCTACTACCATTATATCACATCATCAGAGGCTTGATCTGCATCAGTTCGTCTCCAGAGCTTTCTTCTATACTTTTGCAATCAATCTTTCATTTTTGTTTGTTTGTAACTTGGATCACTGGAGTGGAGATACAGCAATAGAGGTTTGTGAAATTATCTTTCTTTCAAGGCCCAGAATCTAAAAGCCACCTTGTCAGAAAGCTATGCTTTGGAAGTTTGGATAGCTTCGGAATTGGCCCTGCAACATGTTTGTCTTAGATAAATGAAGCTAAAACCCCCATTTAGAGCATTACAATCTTTTATTTGCCAAATCAATATACTTGCAGTCAGAGAGTCTGCCAGCATAACACACTAGATAGCTGAAAATTGATTTTGATGGCACAGTTCTTTGAATTCAGAGTTTAAGCATTTCACACAACGTGTTATATGGGCTACCTTTGATACAAGTAAATTGGATATCAAACTGATATGGGTAACATAGCACTGGTATATGCTTTTGTACGTCCAGAGAGAGAGGGGTCCCCATGGAGTATTTGATTGTGGATGCTCATCTAGTAGTATTACATGATGACGTATTGTAGCCATCATAGTATCTGAGCAAACAGGGGCTTGATCTGCATCAGTTGCTATACTCTTCCTAAAATGTCAATTAAACCATTTATGACTTCAATTGAAAGTAATCGAGACATTATCTGTGTGAGCAGAGGCCCTGCTAATTAGCAAACAACAATTGTTAGAGTGCAACGCAGTTTAAATCATTACAACATACTGGTATGCTCTCTACCTTTGCAATCAATCTGTCTTGTTAGCAATTTACATAATAAGCATTTCACAAGATAATTAAATTTGGATAACTTTAATACATCTCCTATTTTGAAAAAATCTCCTATTTTGGGCTTTTTCCCGCCAAAGTGTCCTCTTTCTGTGGCAACCAGTGGCAATATGGGTGGTATGGTACTCCAAATTCTATCAAGATGATCAAATATATCCAATTTTGATGTCGCTGAAAATGTTTCAACAACTGCCAAAAACAGTAACAACAGCTTGCCTGTGACTAAACTATCGTGTTTTAAGGGTTGTTTTCGCAGACGTTGGCACCAATTTTGAAATGCAAATGAGTGGTCAAAATACTGACACCTGAGCATGTTAGACAGGATATTAGAAATCAGCACCCCAAAAAATGCCTTACTTATATTGCCTACTATCTTGTAACACAAAATGCCTCATAAAAAATCATTTCTTTTCAGGAAATAGAACTGGCCTTGTAGTGTAAAAGGTTCCATAAAATCATGAGAGTTCTTCAAATTCAGCTAATCTGTTTATTTAGTAGGAAAGAAATTGCACATAATTTATGAATTACTATGGGTGGTTTTCTATGGCAAGCATTCCATGCAAATAATCACTATTTACGGATATCCGAAATTCAGCTGAATTTTGGATATCCGTAATTCATTTACGATATCCGAAATTCATTTATGGATATCCAAAGTTCATTAACTTATGTCCAAAATTCATTTACGGATATCCGAAATTCATTTACGGATATCCGAAATTCATTTACGGATATCCGAAATTCAGCTGAGTTACGGATATCCAAAATTTATTTACGGATATCCGAAATTCATTTACGATATCCGAAAATCATGTGAATTTCCAATAACCAAAAATCATTCTAAAATTGCATCAGCTCCGCCTTTTGAGAGAATTACATTTTAAAAGTATCAATACGCCACACGTATATTCAAGAAATTAAGTCATCTATCTATAACTATTTTGACATATTTGTCAATTACTTTCCTCCTAAATAGACTTAGATTTAGTGTTATGATAAGGTTAATACACGTTTATACACAAATTGACTAGATACATATTATTTCATTATTGTTGAAAACACGTGGTTTAGAATGCAGACCTAATTTTCCCCCACGTGTGATGTAGGATAACACGACCAAGATGTAGTTCCCCATATAAGACTGAATATCTATAGAGACTATCCTTTAAAATGATCATTTACTTTAATGAAAGTTGAGACAGCCAGCATTAATTACTCTCTTTTGTCAATAAATGAAAATATAAACTTGTTTTTTGTACTATTTTGTTTTATGTAAGCAACGTTTCTATTGGCTTAGAAATGGGTATGATGTCATTATTCTGAGATTCGCAGTTGCACCTCCTCTACAGTACCATCGTTGCTCATTAACTGATGTATTTCTTTGAAGAACTCAGAGAGTCTTCCCACATTATCACTCGTGCCGAAATAATTAGGAAAAACAAAGTTAACTTGCTTGAAAACTACCATTCATCTTCAGAATATACAGGAAGTGGGATTACTTTTTATAGAACTCTCTAGTAAATGAAGGCAGGAAGGGATTTTCCAATATCCAAAAATCACAGGAATTTCGGATATCCAAAATTCATTTACATCGGAATATAAGCTGAATTAGGGATATCCGAAATTCATTTACAGATATCTGAAAATCATTTACGGATATACAAAATTCATTTACGGATATTCAAAATTCATTTACGGATATACAAAATTCATTTACGGATATACAAAATTCATCTGATTTTTGGATATTGGAAAATGAATTTCGGATATCCAAAATTATTTACGGATATCCGTAAATGAAATTCGGATATCCATAAATGAATTTCGGATATTCGTAAATAGTGATTATTTGCATGGAATGCTTGCCATAGTTTTCTACACATTTGACCCCCATAATCCAGAAGTTTGTGAAAGGTTTTTGAAAATGCCAATATGTATGACATGACAGCGCCATTATGTATGACATAAAGGTAAAGTTGTTCGGTTTACAGTCTTGTATCCACCGAAGTGCTCACAGGACCTTCCTTTCCTAGCCATATATGTATAGTTCCTTTTAATCTGAAGGGCATTTTTATTGATTCGTGAAATGAAGTGAGAGAAAAAACTATTGTATATTGTATACGTCCAAATCACCTAAGGATATCATTCTTATCAAACTTATTATATATCTCCTTTCCATCATTGAGGTGATCCTTGTGACAATATGTCAAACTGTAGAGGAGTGCGAGGAGGCACCAGCCATCGCCTGACACCTAACTACGGTGATATTTTCCCTCTTATGTACATGGTATTGCCATCAGTTCACTCTTCGTAAATGCCAGCAAGTATCATTGTTCTGAAAGGTAAGATACAGTATGGATTCGATTTAACTGCGAGCACACATAGGATGAGTTGTGTACACAATCCTCTCTCCTTGCCATCTGATTTAGCGTGAAATCTATAACGAGACTGACAGACATTAATCTGTGTTACAGACACCTATAATCTCTACAATGAACTACCTCTCTTTACAAACTTTGATATTTATTTCATTCATTTCTGAGAAAACTCCACCACGGGTGTATGAATGGCTGATGGGGTTCTGAAAGCTGCAAAGAGCAGATTCTTATTATACATACCATTTGGGGTAGAGCCATCTGTAGTATGTAGTAGAGGATGATTACATGTACTAACAGGGAAGGGATAGGTCAAAGACTTGTACTAAATTTACCAGGTAGCCCGTGGGCTGCTTACCGTCTTAACCAGGATAGACTGACCCCAGCTTTTGTATACTTTTGGAAAAAAGATTTTAAAACTGAAAGCTGACTGTAGAAACAAGGTTCGTGAAGTTTTCATGATACGTTTATTATACTATACTATACTATGCATACAAACTGCCTTTCATACCAAAATACAATCAACCCAATAGGAACTTTGCCTGGTCTGCTGGAAGACAATAGCCTGGTTTTAGTCGGATTTTAGTTTATTTACATTTGTATCACACACTCATCCTATGTAAAATGGACGGTGTGATTTTCACATTGAGAGAAAGGCTAGTTTAAGTTAGAGAAACATCTCTGAACTGTTGACTATCAAAGTTAATCATGGAGTTCCGAGTTTATTAACTTTGATGAACATCAATTCAGAGTTGTTTCTCTATGACTCAAGCATAATGCCAACACTATACTAGAGGGCAAGTACATGGGTACACTCTAAATCTCCGTGTACCTCAGGAATTGGCTTCATGGAATCTAACCTAACCCTACCTAACCCCATAGACTAGCGGCCAAAAGCCCTGGGGGAGGGTGGGGGGGCACTTTAGTATTTAGGGGGGCGCATACGCTCATTATCAAAATTTAAAAATACCCCTAAAGCACTGATTTCTGGCCAAAAAAGCACCCTTATTATAATAAAAACGATAACATTTTCCAGTATATAAACACCCCTTCTTTTATCAAAACGTGACATTGGATGAACGGAAACACGTATTTTAACTTAAGATTTTATAATCCTCTGCCTGTTAAGCGGCAGCAAGTGGCGGCAGCAAACTCGGAAGCCCAATCACTTCGGGAGTCACTCGGCGTCAGAGCCGCTTATATTTCGTGGATTGTTAGGGTATTTTCACCCCCCATACTTCGTACCTGGGTACAAAGGAGTACCCTTCTTTTACAAAATCGCGGACATGCGGAGGTCTTAAAAAGGACCCCTTCTTCCGCGAAATACGAAAATCGGTGCGGCCCCCCTCTGTACCTAAGTGCCCCCCCCCCCCCCCTCCCGGGCCATAAGCCCAAAATGGGAGTTTTAATTACCCCACGGAGTAGCTCTTTTTTCTTGTTCTCAAATAAAAGGGGAGTATCTGGGATTTATGAAAGTACCGTGCCACCACTTGGGGACATGGTCAGATTTCTTCGAGAAACGGTTAAGCCGACCACCCCAGGATTAGCCTGGTGACCAATTTTAGGGCAAATATATTGGAAAAAAGATGAGTTGGGGTTGAAGATTTGGCCATAAAAATTCGAACAATGCACTTCATGATACAAGTGACCACTCATTTTAGAGGGCATACCATACTCTACCTAATGACATATGTGGCATGACTGACTGTGACTATTTAGAGGCTTAAATAGTAAATGCAAATCTGTAGATTTGGCATCAAGATTCAATTCTACCACATTCAATGAAAGTTTTTTTTTCAATGATATGTAGGGAGTAATACAGTAGCGTTCACTTGTAAGCATGGGCACAGAAGCTCAGAAGTCTATTCTATCACAAACTTAGTTGAAGTTTAATGAAAGTTCCGCTTTTGGATTTTTCCCTGTTATGTTGCACCTTTTTCATCCATTAACTATTCAACTACCAGAATTGTTAATACTGTAGAACAACATATACTCATGCGTTTGTTTCATTAACAATAGCTTTAGATGTCAGAATTCGTGTAGTTAGGTTAATTTAGAATACTGCAACTTGGTGACCACGTCAAAATCAGGTTTAGATGACCCCTGATGATAACTACAGTTTCAGAATTAGATTCGTTACCCACGAAAACCTACTTGTAGACACCAATATCATGTTTCTAGCTGATCTGGATGCTTAGATATGCAGAAATATGGGCCCAGTTCAGTGAAACATCTTTATCCCTCGAGTGTTCTGCATGCATTTGTTTCATTATCAATGGCTTTGGAGGTCAAATGTTGTGAAATAAGCTTAATTCTAAGTACAGCAGCATAGTTGCCATCTTGGAATCCAATTAAATGATATCTAATGATATCAGCATTTTCGGAATTAGGTTCTAAATCTCAGAAAACCTACTTGTCGACATCAAAATCGTGTTTCTAGCTAATCTAGATGCTTAATTATGATGAAATGTAGCTTCAATAGCGGCCATTTTTAAATCTAATATGGCCGCCAGTTGCCATGGCAACCATCACGAAAATGTATTCAGGTTACTAAGTGAGCGATGCCCCTCAGAATATATCCTACAATATAATATTTATGTGAGAGAAAACAATTGCAATGCCTATACGGAGAACATTTATACATATGTATATTTATACATATATACCAAAACCCACCATTCTGAGTGGGACACCCGAATAGGACATTACCAGCCAGGGGAGGGGTCACTGGTAACTAGTTGCCAGTGACCTGGGGGCCACTACACTACTGGGTGGACTCTGATACCTAGCTGCCAGTGTCCTGAAAAGGACTCCCACTACTAGTTATGGTTGACCCGGGTCCCTGACAGCTAGTTGCTGATGACGCGGGTCACTCACCTCCGGCTACCAGTGACCCGCAGGTCACCAGAGAGGGGGGTCACTGAGCACTATCACACCGGAAAGACCATAGATACCATCCTACATGTGAATGTAGTAAATCTGATCTTACTACCTTTCTCTTGAAAGATTGCTTTACCATTACTGTCGCACATATATGCACTGACATCATCATACCAAACGGCAACAGTGTATTTATTTTTCTTTACATCCGAAATGAAGGTAGCAGGAAGAGTAAATCACAATGGTGTTTGCCTACACACTGAACAAATAGTCTAATCAATTATTGATGTCAATGACGTGTGCATTCTGATGTACATATAGCTTCGTGCCTCAAAAGAAAAAAACAACGGATGATATGGTGTGTATATCCACTAACACATTAGACTTACAGTGAATAGTTCGTAGGCTTTGATGCAAAAGAGCGGGAAAATGCCATACAGGTGCACAC
>OZ012691.1:40827349-40874849 GCA_963942565.1 Maea johnstoni | reverse complement strand
ATAGAACGGCCGTTCTTTAACTCTAAATAAAAGGGACCTGTTATTGTGCAATTCATAGTCATTATCTTCCATGCTCCATGCAATGTCACAAATTTTATTCTTCCATTCAGTTTTGCTTAAATTGCATCCGTTCGCGGCTATTCCTTTAAGCATATGTCAAGAATGCCGAATTCCTTGCACACGTTTAATATCTCAAAGATGGGGTTCAGAGATTCGTTTCTGGCCCCTCTTGCAGGGTCATTACGGTATTTTTCAGCTCTATGATTCAATATGTGTTTGCACATGGCGTCATCTGGCATAATGAGTATTATTATACCTCACGTGAAGATTGGCTTACAAAAATTGGACATTCCATCATGTCCACCGGCAAAATGTCCACCAGCAAAATGTCCAGCGTTCTCACTGGTGACTCCTAGCAGGGAATGTGTGAGTCATCAGTCATCTGTGACATTGACGTTGTACACAGAAGCTCTTTTTCACGGCACCAGCGGATCTACCGGCAGTCATTGTTGTTTATATTGATATTTTACCAAATTGGGGTTTGTTCGGTATAATAAAACAAATATGCCATGCCAGTGTGGGTATCCTGATAGAATGTGTCCCAGAGGGATGATGGTTTTCGCTCGGGCTCCGCCCTCGGGAAAACCATCCTCCCTCTGGGAGACATTCCATCAGGATACCCACACTGGCATGGCATATTTGTATATTGTCCTATGAAAAAGAAGCTTCTTGACCTTAATAAAACGGATAATATCAATCCCACCTAAAGGCAGTGTTTTTTATGGCGTTTTTAATCCGCACATGTCACCTGTGCTAGGAGGGATTTTTAAAGCGCACTGTCTCACTTTCAGGCAATATGTACATTGCTTACACGGCATTAGCGATCCTCTTGGAACCTCCTGATTAACTCTTACCCTTTTAACTTGTCTTTCCCTTTTTGTCGTTTTTCTATCTCCCTCTTTACTTCACCGTGGGGTAAGGAGTTACTTGCTTAGACCCCGTTTATGTTATCAGAGAGGTATTTCTATATATTTATATAAATAGATTGTTCCTGATATTATGTACTGTCTGTAAGTCAGTAAGTTAATGTCACGTCCTTGTTTGGTACCTATAGTATTTTTGATGTACCCTATGTGTTGGTTTGGGTGCTTATATCATGCATTTGTGTTTCTCAGTACTGCTTATGTTTGTTCTTTATGTTACTTTATGTGTCTTTTTATACTCCACGGTATAGTCAATAAAGAATTACCCGCACCTCAAAAATATTCTTTTCATTGGCTGTTTATGTGCATTGGTTGTGCAGCTTTCAAGATATACAGATGATCATTGTTCAAGATATATATACCATGATCCAGAGGCCAAAAGTTGACTTGTTGATACCATATTGGGGGTCTATAGTCATTTTCTATACAGATATTAAAGCACGCAAAAACAAATTTTGTTTCTTGTACCAAAAAAATGGTTGTCCAGGGCTTCAGGGTATTACATTTATCTCTGTATACAACCCTTTTACTACGGGAGGTCAGCCATAAGTGTGTTATGTAAGGTGCTGGTGATTAATAGAGAATCTGAATTTTACAGAAAATTATTTGTATTCAATTGCATTTTCCTTGTTTCTTCAGGAATGGGGGTGGGGGTAGTAAGACGCTTACAAATTCAAAATGGTTCATGATACAACACCAATTTTGGTCTTAAAATACTCCTGATGCATGCAGCTTATTTTTAAGCATTTTAATGTTTTATTTGTTTTCCATTTCTAGCGGTCAGAAGAAAGATATGGAACAATTTCGAAAAATCATAAAGACAAAATGCAGATTTCCTCAATCAGCCAGCCGCATATTCTCAATATATATGATTTGGACAATCTATCATTTTCTATTTATTTGTACAGGTCTGTTGAAGCATAGAATGAAATATTAGGATGCCAAAGTATCAGTAACCTATCATAATTGCTTAAAAGATTTTCCTTGTTGGTCAGAAAATTGCTCATCAGGAGACGAGAGGACGTGTCACTAAAATCTGAATATCCCTGACTAAGCTACCACCCCTGCATTGCTATCACCCATCAAATTGAACCTGAGATTATGGGGAATTCAAAATTATTGATCAGAATTTGCCCCCCAATATGGTACCGACCAACCCTCTGGCTCTTGGACTAATTCAGGTGTTGGACATTCAAAATATACGGTCGTTCACCGTTCGAGATATACAGGTGTAACCGTGTTCCTCGTTTAAGATGCATAGGTGTTTGGTGTTCAAGTTATACAGTTGTTTAAAGTTCAAGATATACAGGTGTTTCGTAGCCCCTAGGGCCAGTGACCCGCAGCATTGGCGGACACTGAGCACTGTTACACCGGTTGTTATTTCATTTAACACATACATGCATGTATATCAATTTTCTCATACTTTTTCACTTATAATACGTATTGTGTTGGTCTTTATTTTGCAATTTTGAGTTCCTCGATATGTATTTCTAGGTACTAGGTCTTTCTGTTTGAAATATTATGTCGTTTATGTGATAATTTGTATGAAAAATCACTGTATAAATTGATTGCTTTCCAATTTCAATTTAGAACAATATTCACTTTCTTTCATTTCGTTATACACTCCCTCCATTTACAAGTATTCATAATTGACTAAAAAAAATTGAAAATACCTTAGATGACCAAGAAAATACTAAATTAAATTAAATGTATGTATGTATGTATGGAAAGAAAGACGCACTTTACTAAACATACCTTTATACAATAACTTTTTGATAAGAGTTCTTGTTTTCACTTAAGCATAATTACACAACTTAGGTCTAATTTATTGTGGTAAAAAATAATGCAGTGCTTTTAGTTGACATTGTTAATTGTTTTTGAGGTGTTAATTTGTGCTGCTCTGTACTGGTCTACAACAACAATAGCAAAGGAAAATTTTAGTTACAACTTTATGGCACCAGAAGACGTGAAATGACGTGGCTTTAACCCTTATGCTGCTGGTGGCTTATTTGGCCAATACAAAATAATGCGAAAAGCCTTAAAAATTACTGAAACCCTGACAGGTGGGTACTCATTTGAGAGTACTCAGCGAGAGCTATCCAATGAGTACCAACATGACAGGGTTTGAACGGTTTTCAAAGATTTTTACGTTTTTGTACTCAGGACGAAAGTAGCCTCAGCATTGGAAGGGTTAAAATTTGGAATTAAAATTAGAATTACAATGGATGAAGTTAACCCTTTCATGCCTGGAGGTCACATTTTCAGTTGTCATCTGTACTGAGTGTGCTTTTGAGAATAACTATGAAATCAAGCATAAGTTTGCAGACAGCTGTGGGTGAGGTTCTGAATAGCAATTCACTTTCATATATATATATATTTTAAAAAGCTGTTTACGGAGGTATCTCAAGTTACCAGTGACTTGGTGTAAGGAGGTGATTGTAGTTGGGTACTCCAGTTTCCCCCACCGCAAACTACTGTTTAGTCACAAGGGATCATAAACTAAATTCCAAATTCAAGGAACCATGCCACAAGGAGACACCTTCTTTTAGGACTAAGAAAGAGCAGATGGGTAGGCCTACTATAAGTCAACAGAAGGAACTCTGATTGATTTCTTGTAACATCATATTTATTAGGAAGTTCCAAACAACACAAAAAATATGAGTTCAATAATCACAAATCAAGAAAACAAATATTATGTAAAGTTACCAAAAGAAAATGTTAAGCAATGAAAAAGGAATTCAAAGTAAATCTCATGATGATAATGAATGAGTTAAGCTGTTTCTGATGCACAAACATTCCATGATTCACTATTCAGTCGTTGTTCTTAATTTCCATATAGTTAGTGTTAATACATCACACATCCAAGTATTCAGTCATATGCAGAAAAGAATGGTCCCTAAGTTTCCATTACCATGCAGTGGGATTTTACTTTTCTATTTCCCTAGATCATCATTGGATAGTTTCATTACAGGTAAATATGAATACATATACATGTATGTATGTATATATATATATATATATATATATATATATATATATATATATATATATATATATATATATGTATATATGTATATATTATATATGTATGTATGCATATATGTATATATATATATATATGTATGTATAAATAACAGCGCTAATGCTCTGCCATTAAATCCTTAAATGTGATAAATGCCAACCATTCCAATTTCAAGCATTAATTCCAACACTTCCAACTGACTTAGTTTTTTTAATGTTTTATCACAAGATAACCACTGATTAATCAAAATAAAGTAAATTTAAACAAATAATATTTCAGGCTATTTAGTTTCGGAAATAATTCCTTATTTCTTTGCTAATGCATTTTTTTTACTTTATAGTAATGTAAAATACAATTTGCATTACTTCTTTGGCACATGTGGTAGATTTGTTATTGTCATGGATATTAACACCACACTGGCTGCGAAATGCAATGGCAATTCAACAATACCCCCACCAATATATTTTTTCAATGGGAGAAGTGTTTTACACTGCTAGCATTGTATCGTATCTTATGCTTATTGACGTTTTAACGTTTTACAAAAGAAGACACGCTATTGGTAGTTTTTTTCATTACACAAGCTATTTCAATCTATGGCACTATTCTCTTAAGGAAAAAAATAAAATCCCTTCTTAACCCATTAATATTCATAGTGGCCAAAGGCAACCGGAAAAGTTTTAGATGATCTTGTAGGCAAAAGCATCTTCAGAAAATATTTGATTGAGAAAAAATGTTAACATTGAAAACATTATCAACAACTCCTTTTCAAATATTTCATAAAATCATTCTGTAATCAAAGTTATTGTCAAATGTATCTTAGATGAAGGTGACAATTTCCGTAGGAACTCTTACGAATTAATGGATTAAAAAAGCCCTCCCCTTCTCTGAAATCATGTACAAATGATGTGATTTATAACTTATCGTTTGCTTCAATTTTATTTTTTCCTTCTTTCTCTCTCTCCATCATCTGCTCTTCTGCAGCTATTTCACCCCCAGTTATGTCACCATAATGAATTGCATTATCTTTTATCTCATTCATTTCCTTTAATTTTTCAGGTTTCGATTCCTCCACATTCTCCTCGCCATTTTCGACCTCTGAGGGAGAGGCAACATCCTGGCCCTTTTCCACCTCATTATTGTCGTGACTTTCGCAAAGTTTGGCTACGAACACGTCGTAGGGATCGCTGAGAGTGACTTGATTGGCAAACGAGAGAAGGCGAGCGAGGATATCGTTCTGCTGTTCGTGTTCCTCCTCCTGTAGCTTTGTTAGGCTCTCGTTGATGAGTCGGTTATAGCGCTCTCGTAGCTTGTGGGCGGCATATTTTGGTTGTCGCTGCCTCGTTAAAACTCCCTTTTTGTTTCCGACTACCCTGGTTATCTCTGAAATAGGAATTTAGACAAAGTTCTCGTAAACTGCTTGAAAATATGGAGGTACAAAGATGACTAAATATAAAAGGTAATTTGAATATTTTAAGACAAATAATCTCGTTAAAACTCTCTTTTTGTTTCCGACTACCCTAGTTTTCTACCACTATGGGGCTGAAATACCCATTGAAGAAATTCCATCCTCAATGGCTGTTCCCAATTGCCGTTGGGAATCAATTTAATACCATATTTGGTAAAGATTGCCATATATGGAACACTGCACTTCTTTTGTTGCTTGGCAACGTGACCTAGAAATGTCACGCGGGAGGCACGCGGGTGGCATGCGGGAGCTTTAAGGCGGCATCGTCGCTGCATATAAACAGAGCCACCAGTATTCCTTTAACAGTTCCTATCATGTTTTTTTATTCTATGGTACCTCGCAAATAAAGAATCTCCGACTTAAGTATCGGATAACAGCTTTTCAATACTCTGTGAGAAGTTTTATCGGGGAACTATTTTCTGTGCAGTATCTTCTGGGGGAAACCGGCAGACGCATTGATATTGACCCAGTTTTGGTAAAGTAATTGGGTTGTGTCAACAAAGGAGCAAGCCAGCAAGTTTCCGCGATTATTTACTGTTTATTTATCTATGGGACGTGGCAGAAATAGAGAAAGAGAAATTTCGATATATTTGAAAAGACATCTATTATCTCTCCAAAACTGATTAACCCTTCTGCCGCTGGTGGCTAATTTGATCAATATAAAATGATGCAAAAACCTGAAACCCTGTGAAATGGGTACTGATCTGAGAGTACCCAGTGAGAGTCACTAAAAGCCTAATCATTGAATGAAAATACTTACAGTAAATTTTGATTTAACTGTAGAATTGTGATATCAATTGAATTTGAGCTATGGGCCCTTCCCCAGGTAAAGATATATCAATGTATGGATCCAGATGCATATGGAAAATTCTAAGGTCACCTCAAGGTTAGGGATTTTTTTTATTCTATCGCCAAATATTAAAATAAGCGTACACCTTCAGTAAAATTGAAAATACATTGGGTAATTAATACTAATTGTGTACCATAAAGTAACCTTATATTGAATTAAGTTTACACCTTCTGTAAAATTGAAAATGCATCAGATAATTAATATTATGTGCCATAAGGTAACCTTAAACCTTTAATGTAATTTAAACATAACTAGGCCCTGGCATGTTTTTACTATATCTCCAATATCATAACTTACGCTGATCAGTCATGAAGTCAGCAAAATTCCAGACCATTTCTCCCACAAGGAAATTGTTTCTCAAGTCATCAAAGACTTTGTGGTATTCTCCCATGAAGTCTACTTGGTATTCTTCTGTGAAAATAAACGATGGAGTCTGAAAGAGAAAAAAATTCTTGAGGATATGTGAAAGTTATAGTATGCAGGCAAATAATCAATTAAAAGATTACTGTACAGTAGAACCTTATAGATGTGAACACCATGGGACCAGGGCAAAAGCACTCACATTAGGGGGGGGGGGGGCTCACATCTGAGAGGTCTTTTCATAATGTAGAATATACAAACGGGACTGGGAATAGTGTTCACATTTAAGAGGTGTCCGTATCTCTAGGATGTTCATAATGAGAGTATTCTCTGTACATTGACAGGAAATTTTTATGTAGTACACAATCTTTATTATTGAGAGCACTGGATATAGTATACTACCTGCAATCAACTGTGAGCTTAGTGTTCATAGCAAACTTGTACATTTCTCAACAAAGGTCGATCACTAGATACGCAACCAGCAGGTCTAGCTTAACATCCTGGCTACGACTAATATCCTGGATGTTGGCCAGGATAACTCAAGAGTTGCGTTATGTACATGTTGGTGCGCAATTTACTCTGTAATGCAAACGATACCAGAGCCCTCAATGGTCTTGGTCTCCTAGTAACGTCACATTAGATTTGGCGAGATTAGGCATAGCCAGGGTTCAGTTATGGGTCCTATGGCAAATGGCCTGTGGCGATGAATCCATGTGTATATTCATCTAAGATTTCTCTAATACATGGTGAGTTAAGCCTCTGCACCATACTCTTCCATCCTAACTCTACGATACATGTATGAATTGCCAGTTATACAGTACCTGGTGTAGACCTGCTACAGTGTTAGCACCATACTCTGTCAATATCACTCTTACCCATGATAATGTAAATGTTTGAATCTCATACCTGGTGGAGACCTGCCACTGTGTCAGCACCATACTCCGTCACTATCACTCTTACCCATGATAATATAAATGTTTGAATCACATACCTGGTGGAGACCTGCCACTGTGTCGGCGCCATACTCTGTCACTATCACTCTTACCCATGATAATATAAATGTTTGAATCACATACCTGGTGTAGACCTGCCACTGTGTCGGCGCCATACTCTGTCACTATCACAGGCTTCTTGAACTTGGCGTGCCAGCTTGTGAGGTCAAGGGTCATCTGGGCCTTGATGACCTCTGTGTGACCTGTGTCGCTGTACCAGCCATAGTAATGATTCACACATAACACATCCACATACTGCGCCTGTAGACAAAAAAAGGAATACTGTACACCATCTTAATTTTGCACATATAAAGTAATGCGCGCTACAGGCAGCTGCCTTAGAGGAGCAGTTTAATTTCTATGCACAGGTGTTGAACGACAAGCTATCGTGTCAGCGTGTTGTACAATACTAGCATAGGGATCTGATGTCTAGATACCGTAATTTTGTGTGTATAAGACGCAACCCTTATATAAGACGCACCCCTTGTTCAGGCCTTTGAAATGATGTATAGACATTAGTATGTGTATAGTGCGCACCCCTCTTTTGAAACATTGTGGCAGATCAACTCCTCACGAATAACGCAAGAAAACTGGTGAAACACATATCGAAATGTGTGAAAGTTGACATGAATGCTCAATGTAAAACACCTTAGATTTCTAGTTTTGTGTATAAGACGCACCCCCGATTAAATTGAGTGGGAAAATTCGCGTAAAAAAGTGTGTCTTATACACGCGAAACTACGGTAATGGTGAGCAGTTTAATAGGTGAGGACTCCAAGGTTGCGCAAAGACACATTAATCAAATTGCCACAATGTCAACACAGTATACAGTATAAGGGCTGAGAAAACATTCTTTAGAAAATCAGTGAAGTCTTCCCTTTAACTGTCAATTTCAAAAACAGTGGCCATGATTAATTTTCAAACGAAGCCAAATATGGCAGAAAAAAGATGCCATGCATTTGCTCTGGAAATCCAGTGATATGACTATCTTAACAACAAAAAAATGATCAAAGCAGTTTGGTCTGACATATTTTTTTAACATTATTTAAAACAGCACTTGAGAAATACCTGAAGAAAGATTGTTACACCCAAACATACATCTTGCAATTAAAGATTTCTTAAGGTATTTAAGTACCAGAATTAGGTCTTGGATCCACTGCAATGTTTAATCCATCAAAAAGAAATGTCTGGCATAACTTACCGCCTGGTCCTTTTGCCAGTTGCTGCCACCTATAACGTAGGTTACTGGACGTGTGGGGTCTAACATTCTGGTGTGATTGATAACAGACCTAGAAACAGAAATTATGTCAAATATCAGTGTTCAAAATTAACCCATTAGTGCTCAGGGCTGCCAAAATCAGCTGGACAATTTTGATAAAATCTTGCTGGCGAGAAGCAAATTTGTAAAAATATTTGAATGAGAAATACTTTGTAAAATCATCTTCAATTCCAAAGTTATTACCAAAAGAATCATAGATCCAGACAACAATTTCTAGAGCAAGTCTTAGGGTAGGTGAGCTACAATACACACCTCTGTGTATAAAATTTTACTTTTAATAGACACTCGAGCATTTTAGGTGAACTAAAAAGTTTTCTGTTAGTCCATACTAAACCTACTAAATATATCCATTTTTAAACCTACTAAATATATTTCACCTTTTCTTTAACTGGTATCATGTACAGTAAATGCTATATTAATATTGTTCTTTTAATTCATAACTTCATATATGTATTGATAGGTATTTATTTTATCTCAATTGCTATTTCAGTGATTCCAGAGCTCAGAGCCATCAAGTCTGTTTCTAGAACTATCCTACTTGCTATATATTCCTTTAACCCTATATAACTTTTGCGATCCAATTCAACATTGATATTTCCTTAATGAAAGATATCTTAACGATATCTTTAATGATACTTTCTGCCTCCCAGCGACTTAAATTTGTTAAACTTAGTATGTAAAATTCTGAAATTTTGCTGATAAACAGTGAACTGCCGTTGTGTGGAGATGTCCAAGAAGCACTTAAATCAATTTTATATCATTAAGCAGTATCAGTATAACAGATCTTAAACGATACAATATTTTTTCCTATTTGATCTTGACATTTTGTATAATATTGAGTACCAGTACCAATCCCTATTTTTTTTTATTTTATTTTTTTTTTTTTTTAATTTTCAAAACTTTTTTTATTCATTTTCAAGCAATCCCTATTTACCGTAATTTACCTACCCGAAATATTCATGGGCTTGTGGAAGGTTGGCTCGTGGTTCATTGGCTACAGACCACATGATAGCCGACGGACGATTCTTGTCTCGGCGTACGAGCTCTTCCATGACTTCTCGATGGTGAGCAAGATTTTCTGGACCCATATTGTGATCATGTCTGTAACATAGAAGTAAAATATCAAAATATAAATTTAAAAAGCAACTTTTGTCAAAAGGAACCAATTGTTGAACATATTGTACCAATGCACACACCACTATTTGGACATGCAATACTTATTATTATCATTATTATTACTATTCTTATCATCATAATCATTATCATTATCACTATTATCATCAGCATCATTATCATATCATCTCATAGAAAGATGTTTCTTACATTCCGACTCCAGGGCACTCGTCGATTACGACAATCCCCTGCTGATCCGCCTGGTCCATGATCTCCTCAGCGTACGGGTAGTGAGAAGTACGGAAACAGTTGGCGCCCAGCCACTTCAGCATGTTGAAGTCCTTGGCAATTAACGGCAAATCTAGGCCCTTTCCTCGGATCTTAAATGAGAAAAGAGAAACTTCAAAATTATGTGATACAAGAAATGGCAAAATTTACATACATACATCTTTAGTAATTATCTTTTTGCAGAACCATGCTTACCAATTTGTATCCTCAAGAAATACATGTTGATAAAGTACTGTAAATCATTTAAGTATAGCGGGAACAATAACATAGCGATAATAGCGCTCCGTCCATAAGCGCTATTTAAAAATCCCGTCTTTATAAAATTGCCCAATATATATATATGGGGTTCTCCCACCGCTATAATTAGATCATGCTATCCAGGGCAGTACCGTAATTGCGCTATATAATGTTCACGCCATATTTAAGTGATTTACAGTATTTGGTCATGTCTTGAAGTCATTGGAACATTTACTAGAGAATATTACACTCAAACCACTTTATTTATGTTTATTATTAATGAGGGTCACGCGGCGAGATTTGTTGGCTTTCTATCCATCTGTATCTTAGTCTTAGGTTTTTCTTACATCTGAATCTTCGTGTTTGGCGGCTCCGTGGCAATAGAATGCCTTGTTGTTAATCAGAAGCTGAGTTTCCGTGGTCTGCACAGTTCTGATACCGAAGGGCTGCCTATAGACATCTGTGCTGTCACCAGTCGTAACCTCAACCTAAATCGAGAAAAAGAACTACATAAATGACTGTCAGACTAACCCAGTCTAGTAAAATGCAGTTCATATTAGTTATACCATCTTACTTACAAATACAAAAGAATGGCTATTCATTTATTTTATCTCTTGAAAAACATTTATTTTTAAAAAAAATTTTAATTATCTATTATTTTTTTTAATTTTTAAAAAGTTTTTTTCTTAATTCTTATTTTTTTTATTTGATTTAAAAATTTGAAAACAAAACAGAAAATTAACCCTAAATATTCTGTTTTAAAACATATTATATAGAGTACACATACCATTTTTTTTGTCCTATCATTTGTATTATATGAGCACTGATTCAATAAGTATTTGATTTAATTGAAATTATGGCTGGCATCATAAAATAAATGTGTATCATAAGTCAACGAATATATTCACCATGAAAGTGTTAAAAAAATTTTTGACCCATCTGTGATAAGTACATAGATAGCTAAGTGGATGCACAGCTGCAGTTGATAGGGATATGATCTGATGAAATTCAACATAAAGAATGCAAATACAAAAGCTTTTTTATAACTGAATATTTTAATAACCAATATGTACATACATCCTACTTGTAAGTTCAGCTGCGATATTAAGGATAATTGATAAAACTCAAAGAAAATGACAAAAGCTTAGGCCTAAAAAAAAGTTGTGTTCCTGTAACCTTACCCTAACAAGTTTTTATTCAAAATAATCCCTACCCTTAAGTTTTTTTCGCCCTCCCAACTCCCAATCAACATAAAACATGCATAAAACACACTTTTTTGACCAAATGAATAATTCCCAATTTTTTTTTAGACCGTTACAGTAAACGAACAATTTATTTTTCTAGGCCTTACTTAAAACTGAACATTTTAATAACCAATATGTAGATAAATCTAGCTATGGTTGATAAGGATATTTGATAAAACTCAACAAAAAGAATGCAAATGGCAAAAGATTACTTATAACTGAATATTTCAATAACCAATATGTAGATACATCCAAGTTGGATGGATGTACAGCTACTGTTTATATGTATTATATTTGAAGAAATTCAACAAAAAGAATGCAAATTGCAATTTCCATAACCTTACCTGTAATGTGTACATGTATCCGAAGTGGGTCGCATTCATTGTGTATGGCCACCAGAAAGTAGCACCAGCTACAGATAATTTCCCTTCCTCTCCGGTTCCACTTGCCACGCTCTGTTTCCGCTTGTCCAGAATATTCACAGCTACTTTAGAAAGATTCGTTACAGCACCAGCCACAGCCACCTTGTAATTGACAATACCTGCCATAGAGAAGCAAAAACTACTAAATAAAGGTAACCTCCCTTACCTAAAGGTATTCGGTTTATAGTCTTGTATCCACCGAAGTGCTCACACGACCTTCCTCCCCTAGCAGGCACTGTACATACAGAAACCATTTCAATCCTAGCAGGCACTGTACATACAGAAACCATTTCAATCCCCCGGGGGATATTCCAGAGCAACTGGCAGCATAGCGCACACACTCTAAGCACTGCCTTATCTATGCTAGGTACCCATTTTACAGCTGGGTAGACTGAAGCAATATGGAATAAACTGTTTTGCCCAAGAACGACCAAAGTGCCCGGAGTGGCTGGGAATCGAACCAGCGACCCTCTGATTACTAGTCCGACACCCAACCAACTGAGCTACTTTACCTAAGACAAATAAGGCCCTAGCAAAAATGTAATCAAAATCCAAGGTACATTAGGCCTTTAAAAAATTGTTTGTTTCCTGAAACAGTCCGAAAAGAAATTGGGTATGTGGGTAAATTTCTTATTTTGGATTATTTTTTTCAAACAATGCATGTTACATGGCCACTGTAGTAGTAATGCAGTGTTCTAATACTGTATTTTTGTTGATTAGGCGTTTGGAGGGCAGAAAAAACTTCAGGGTCACAATTACTTTGAGCAAAAAAATTGTTAGGGTCGCGTTACAGGAAACAAACAATTTGTATAGGCCTTATAAACATTTAAACAGATAGGAATGATTTAAGACCAGAGCTTTTGATCAGGATCAGGGACAATTTATTCAATAAATAGACCTCTCTGTCAGGATAGGTAAATTAAATCTGATTGGTTTTAACTTAAATCATGAAAAATCATGTCCTGAACATAGGGGTAAGTGGAGATATAGTAAAACTCCGAGAATAGCCCTCTTTTATTCAAGCCATGAGGGAGGGGGCACGGTAAAACAAATTTCTCCAAACTATTCCAGTCAGGTCAGCTTCTATTGTTTATTCCTTAACCTTTACAAGTATAAAGTTAATGCTTATATTTTTCACCTGTTGTTCCATCTATGGTGGTCACTACTGTGATGTCATCCACATAAACCTTTGGTGTTGCATAGAGTTTGACGGAGCGGTGGATCCCGGCATAGTTGAAAAAGTCAAACTGCAGAACCTGCGTGAAGAAGCCTGGAGGATACCTAGAGAAAAAAAGAACACTGGCATTGAACCTAGAAATATTGATTAGAAAGGACATGCAGTTTGCCCTATTTACATGATATGTATAAGGGATAAGCACCGGCATAGTCTTAATCTTCTAGGTGTCATTTGGACACCCAAACCCTCAAAAAACACATATCAGGACACCCAAATTGTTGTGTGCGTAATCTTTATAATTGTTTATTTTAAGCATGTAATTAATTTTTTCCAAATCAATATAATGCCCATTTCATTACTCAAGGATATCATGCCTTATTTTGATAGGTAAATACCTGTTTATGGTTGTCATATGAGTATATTGGTGTCTCCCTTTAAAAATAAGATGCCTAAAGATTTTACAATAGCCAATTTTGGGCACCCAGTTTCTAAATCCTTGCTAAGATCCAGGGTTTCGGTACTAGATGCAATACCAAGTACTTTTATAATATTACATGGGAAAAAGTATAGAATCGAAAAATGGCAAAGAGATTATTCTCACCACACTGGACATGATCATAGAAAGCAGATTTACCTGTTGGTGTCTGTTTGGAATACAATGGTTCCAGGTGGAAGGGTAAGAGGCATCATGGTGTCATTGACCCCTATGGCGGGGAGATTTTCCTTACCATACTGGACACTATCATAGGTACTGTATACAGCTTCAATTTGGGGTGCTAAATAGTTTGCTTTACAGCCCTGCTGGAGGGTATTTGTGCTATTTCAAATTTGCACATTCAAGCACTGAAACTAAACCAGGATAATGCAAGATATTTATTTGAATGATATTATTTTGGCGCTATCATGGGGAGCGCTAAAATAGTGAAAATTAAGTGCCTGTAAAAAATACCAGTTACACAGCAGCAGACTCTATAGCAGAATTACCTGTTGGTGTCCGTTTGGAATTTAATTGTACCCGGTGGGAGGGTGAGAGGGGTCAGGGTGTTATTGACCGCTATGGTGAGAAGGTTTTCCTTGCCGTATTGGAGGTGATCGTTGATGGCAGTCTCAAATGGTAAATGTCCTCCCACATGTGACATAACCTCAACTCCATTCAACCACTGAAAATGTACAAAACATTAAAAAAAAGATCAAATCAAATATCATTTAACAACATTCTAACAAAATGAAAATGTTATGAAGAAAATAAAGTACTTCAGATATCTAAGCCAATTCATGGTTTTTTTTCATTCCTTTTCTTTCCTGAAGAACTATGCTTCTAGGTTATTCATGAAAAACATTTTACATAATTCTTACAACAATAGTGTTGAGGTATGAAAAAAAAACAAAGTTACCAAGTGATTCACAAACTCAATCAGGGTCCTAGCCAGGATTTAGAAACTGGGTGCCCAAAATTAGCAATTGTAATATTTTGGGGCATCCTATTTTTCAAGGGAGAAAACTTCATATCCTTCAACTTTACTTTGTTTGATATTACCCATTAAATACGTTGGGTGTCCAGGAGTGTGATTTTTGAGAGTTTGGGACAGGGTGTCCAAATGATGCCCAAACACCCTGTTGGCTAAGACTATGATCTCAACCATTCTACTACTGTATACAGCTTTAATTTGGAGTACTAAAAAATTCCCTTTACAGCCCTGTTTGAGGGTATTTGTGTCACATTGAATGTATGCACTGAAGCAGAGACAAAAGAGATACTAAGAAAAAGTATTTATTTGAAGGATGTAATTTTGGTGCTATCATGGGGAGTGCGAAAATAGCGAGAAAAATTCTGTAACAAAATACCAGTCATACAGTATTCTTACCACAATTGTGTTGTAGTGTGCACTGTCCACCCTTAGTACTATACGCTGATCCTTCCATTCCTTAGGTGGGAAAAACTCTCGATCGTACCACACCCAGCCGACGAAGTCCCTCAGGCTTTTACTCTCAGTGACGTCATTGTAGCTGGACGGGACGGGCATTGGGATCACAGGACCACTCTGAAAGGAGGAAATAATATATTGGTCAGCGAAGTCTACTGGATTGTATCTACCATGCTGTACACAAAGGGTCTTAGCTAGGTTTTTCAACCTTTATCTTTGTTTTTTTGCCTATCTGAAACAACAATCCCAATTTTTTGCCCAGCAAAATTTAGCTATTCAGTAACCTATTTATAATTATAAATAGGTTATAATTCGCAAAATGAATTTTGCATGGTTTAAAAATCATTTACCCTGAAGGAAATGTTCATCACCCAGGCACCGACATAAGTACTAGCCCGCTTGCCCCGGCAAGTGATTTTTTGAAAAAAGGGCTTTTGGGCAAGTGCATTTTAGTTTTCACTTGCCCGGATGGGCAAGTTGATTTTCAGAACACATTTATTTAAATAGCAAATGGCCCAAATACCCAGAAATATGCAACAAACTGAAAAGAAAGTGGTTTTCAAATCTTCAAATCCATGATAAACAAAACATGCCTTTCTTGTATATGTTATATTAAACTTATCTAAAATTATGTGGGGAAAGTAAAAATCATGAACTACTTGCCCGGCATGGCAAGTTAATTCTGAAAATTATGTTGGTGCCTGTCACCCATTTTCCAAATACTTGATGGAAACTATTTCTACCAGTATCATTCATCAGTCCTATTATTTGCTAAGATTTACCAAAATTTGATAAAGCAGGACCAAATTATCATTCTATTTTTTTAAATATTCCTTCATAAAGTTGCATTTCATAGGCCAATAGGGGTGGAGCTATTGTAGTGCATAGATAGCATGTCATCAAATGTGACAGATGTGTCCCTGAAAGAGCTTCATGTGACTTCCATAACAGTATTTATTTTACGAAGGGTCGTTTTGCGTTGAAAAGCTCAAAGTCATGTGATCTGAAAAAAAATGTGATCATGTAATGTCTACTTTTTCATAAGTCATGCACATCGCAAGTTCTGCCTTTGTTTTTTACTCTGAATTGAATCTATTTGGCATCATCTATCTAGCCTGTCTATACACTTGAGACACTCACATCTATAGGCAAAAATATACATTTACATACATTTATGTACATTTTGATACATTTAGATACATTGTGTCATAACTTATGCCACAATGTATCTAAATGTATCAAAATAACACTTTCAATTGCTGGCATGAAAGGATTATTCTGAGGTGGGTTTTAACATGTAGACTGAGGCACGTGAAGATAGGATAGGGGCGGTTCCAGGTTTTCTTTGTAGGGGGTTCTTTCAGTATGAGAGGGTTGATTTGATCATAGAGGTAGATCTACTACCGTATTCGTCCGATTAAGCGCACATGACCGAATAAGCACATAGGCCTATTTTTCATGGTTAGAGGGGGAACGGCCAGCGCAACTGTCACGAAAAACCTGTAAAACTTCCCCCCAGAAGAATATATACCTCTCCTCTTGCTGTGTCTGCAAAACAGCGCTGAATTCTGCAATTTCCGCAGTTCCTTTGCACGCTCACTGTTCATATTCGGCACATGATCGTACTATTGACCAATCAACAGTAAAATGGATGATCGCTGGCAACACCCCTTCTACAGAAAACTTTCCCAACCACTACCCACACTGTGCGGTTAATTGGAAGAATACGGTACATAGGTTTCAGGTAAAACTTTAGAAAAATGACAATTCTTAGTAGAAAAACAACTTTTCAAATTGTAAAGTGGGTTCATCAAACTCATTATACCCCTTTGTATCAGGAACTGCAGGATCACTCAGAGCTGAAGCATATTAATAGTATTTCAATCTATCACTTGAGAAACAAATAATCTAGGTTACACACTAAATAAGGCTCTCACGAATACAGTAGGTGGCGAATACAAATATATTCACGAATACAAATACATGCAGTATCCGCTCTGGTTTTCAGACCGTTCAAGCGCAACGTAATCTCGCGAGATAAGAATGCCAGCCGATTCTCCCTTATTTGGTAAGATCTGCTTGAACGATCTGAAAACCAGAGTGCCGTTTTACCTTATAAGGACAGGAACGGTCCCCACCCTCAACCGGTGTAAGTAATCATGTGCCATTACCGAGTGCACCCACAACGCAAAATGGAGGCACTTCAAAACTTAAAGCTGCTGATTTGAAGTATTTTCATCATTTTCCAAGACAAGGAAGCAAACAGGAAGAGCTTTTCATTTTTGCTTTTATTCGTCTGTATTCGAATATACAAATGTGTATATTCAAATACTATTCACGTCGCGGCAATTCGCAGTGCAGCGATATACGAGTGTATCGCGGGAGCCCTAATACTAAACAATGTCATTATTATCATAACATGGCCCAGGCCCAGGGAGGGTGGGGGGGGATGGGATAGTGCCCTAAAATTGTGCCCCTGGGGTTGGGTGAATTAGTGTTCAAAGTGATACCACTATCCCCCACCCCTCTAGCCCCTGGCATGGATTCAATTGACTGGTGCATAAGTGCTTTTTATGTCATCTACCAGTAACACTAACTAACAGACTAACCTCTGAAAGAGGGGCTTTGTACCAGGAGTTGTCAAAACCTTCGCTGCGATTTCTTGAGGTGTCCGCCCGAAAATTCCACATCCCGTTCAGATCCTTGGTGCTTCTACTCTCAGAGTCTCTGGGGTACAACATGCCACCTTGCAATCCATAGCAAACCCGTAAAAACAGCAGAAAAACGGGAAGAAATCGGACCAACGAAAAGCACGTCTCCGCCCCCATCTTGTTGGTGTTGTCCTTGTGCGAAGCGGTCTGTATTTCTTCTCGTGACTCAAGGAGAGCAGAGAACCATGCGGCCCCGCAAGGTGCCGTGTTTCATTTCTCTAACTGACGGCGAGGGCTGTCCTCATATGATGCGTCTAAAAATAGATCAGAGGGGGAATCCCTGTCACTGAGGAGCCTCCCTGGATGATATGGACTCTATAGTCTGTCTGACTCGAGTTTGGCAATCACTTTTCCCACTTTTTTGTGACAAAACGTTCGAGTTTTCCATCCAAACTTGGCAAACCTCTTTGGAGCACTAGTATAGGGATTAAGTATGGCCCGGAGGGCCGTGTGGCGAATAAAGCTGAGGAGCTGATGTCAACCCGTTCAAGGCGCAAAGCGCCGAGAACGGGTTGACATCAGCGACGAAGCTTTATTCACCACACGGCCTGACGGGACATACTTAATCGCTATTATAGCATGATCAGAAATTGAAATGACATGGACTAGTATTCCATATATTTTAGATATAGGGTAATTATGACCAGAGCACTTGTCTTGGGATTGCTGATTGTTTGAATGTTGAGCAGAGCTTGACCCAGTTTGACCACAGGCGCCAAACTTGAAATTCAGAAAGAGGCAGAGCTCATGAAAGGTCAAGGTCACCTCAGTTTAAAACTGTTTGATTGCAGATTGGTTCCCATATAAGTAAGACCCTAAATGAATTTTTTACATGTGTCTTGTCTGCACCTATTGTTTCATGGTCTATATCTTAATTACCTCATTTTAAAGCCTGTATAACATATATTTGTGACATATACTTGTTGAGGTCAAAGGTCAGAAAACCGGGTGGCCTCACCCGGTTGCATCCGGGTGGGAATCAGCCTTGACCACCAACATTATAGGTTATATGGAATGGTGGTTGCTATATGAGAATGCTATAATGATTGCCAAACTCGAGTCAGACAGACTATAGTTCATCGATCTTTGAATCGTGTATATGCAGAACAATTCACCGATCTCAGGATCTAGTATCTAGCATAATAAATGCTTTGCAGTCCTGTATGTATATATACATGAAATGTTTTGAAATATGCATACACCGTGAGCATGTATATGAAGAATGTAGTTCGGTTATAAGAACGTGTGTATGGTGTTTCAGGGCTGTTTCCAAAAAATAATACTTGTACTACATGCACTCGCACTGAATGTGAATAAACAAAATGCGACTTCAATATAGTCTGGTAAAATACGTTTATAAGCGTTTATATTAGACCCGACTTTTTGAGTCTGGCTAAATGTCTTGTTACAAATAACTTAAAAATCCCAACTTTCATTACGAATGTTCTGGCCCACCCACGGATCTGACGTCACAAATGCTTAACTAAAATGTACATGGAAATTTATGGGAAATTCATTTCTGAAGATTCGATTAATAGAAATAGGCCGTTGCACTTTGATATCATATCTTTAGATACTTATGAATATATTCAATCAAAACAATTAAATATAAAGCAATCATTCCCTTCCTTCTTTATTTTCAAAAATACTTTTTTGTGGTTACATTCCCTTCTTTGAATTATTTAGGAAACAGGGAAAGGCATTGAAATGTGAACATAGACATTTTACGCTGTATGATTCAATAAAAAATTAATGTGATTACCGAAAGCCCGGTTCTATTTTTCACTTGATGATTTATTGTTTAAGAATATGTTTTTGCAAATCGGACTACCAAAGATGTTTGCTTCATCATTTTGAGCAATTGCTTGCACACGCTTCTAACATCACCATTTTATTCAAACTTTCCATGGAGATGCATTGGATTGCGCCCATTCTAAAAATACGTTTAATAAAGGGGCGCCTTGCTCACTTTTGTATGGAGGTACATTACCTACAGGATAATATTGATATTGTTCGCTCTTTACATTGAGTAAAGTGGCTCCATCTACAGCTCGGTAAGGATCTTTTTGAATTTCACAATGAGGTAGGCAGCACTGCATTAATAATAAGTTCAAAGGGAAATTGTCTTAGTTCTTTAAATTTCCACTAGAAGCGCTTCCACTTTGACTTATATTCCTAAAATTATCGGCATACAACAGATGCTGAGCTATGCTCATGAATTTTCAAGAATCCCATTGATGTGCTGTCCCCAAAGTTCACCTTTAGTTTAATAGGGGTGCGTCATTGTTCATTCCCGGCACAGCCCTCCTCCAGTAATTACTACTGTGTAGGCCCGATTCAGTCTGGAATTAAAAGCGAGGCGGTGACACAACCTCGTCAGTTCAAATTTCATAAACTCCTGAAGCCAGAATTTAGAGTAAATCGATTTTGTTGTTATTTTTGCTTAAAATTGTTCATTCACAGCTTTCGATTTTGACAGTAAAGTAAATTGTGCACAAATCAACGTTGATTTAGGGATACATAAGTAGTAAAGCTGATTTGATAGTTAAGATAGTTCGATAGCATAAGATGAGATTGGTTGATTGATAAAAAAAAAGCTTAGGTGTATAATTGCAACATGGCAGATAAACCAATCAACAGTTGAGAACAATAGGTTTTTACCAAGTCATATGCAGAATGAATGAGTGTTTATAGGCACATCGACAAACACATGTCATGTAATGCCTTGAAATATTACCAAAAAGTGGTCCTTTGTCATTATTGAAGAACAATATGACAAAGCATAATAACTCTATGTGAAAGAAGAAAAGGGGGGGAGAGTAAGAGCGGAGCCTTCAGATCCAAATAGGACAAATGCCCGGGCTAGGGCACTTGGGTATTTAGGGGGTCGCATACGCTCGTTATCAAAATTAAAAAATACCCCTAAAGCACTGATTTATGGCCAAAAAAGCACCCTTATTTTGATAAAACGCTGATTTTTCCACTAAATAAACACCCCTTCTTTTATCAAAACACTGACATTGGATGAACGGGAACACGTATTTTAACTTAATATTTTATAATCCTCTGTGTGTTTAACGGCAGCAAGTGGCGGCAGCAAACTCGGAAGCCCAGTCACGTTGGAAGTCACTCGGCGTCAGAGCCGCGTATATTTCGTGGATTGTAAGGGGATTTTGACCCCCATACTTCGTACCTAGGTACAAAAAAGTACCCTTCTTTTACAAAAGCAGGGACATGCGGAGGTCTTAAAGGGGAACTAAAGGCTCACATACATATTAGCTTATATGAAAGTAATACACTTCAAGAATAGGATGCTGTCCTCCTTTTTCTCTTAGTGATCCCGTGAGGGGAGAATTTTGTGTATTGCCAGCAGCCTCAGCCAGCCCCTAGCAGCCCCTGGTAGCAGCCATGTTTTCAACTGCTATCAGCTGTGACTCAAATGGGTGGCAGCCCACTTCATGTCCCCTAGCTCTGAGCAGTGTATCATAGACTGTAGTGCTCTACACACCAACTCTCTTGAAAGTTGCATAACAACTTGTACGGGTATCAAAGAGGTAAATGGTAAAATCATGAGCAGCAATTGGCTGTACAAAAAGACAGGGTAGTAGAATTATATTTCATATATTTCCTGTTGTTAAATTCAGACAAAAACAGTGGCTAGCATCACTGAATTCCTGTCCTGAAGCATGTTATTTTATGTTCAGACCACTTCGCTGATGCGTTTCATACCAGGAATCATAAATGCAGTCAGGATTACTCAACAGGATGGTGCTGTGCCATTCAGTGTTTTGTTTTCAACCCTTCTGTATCAACTGCTACAAAACAAGCACAGAGAGACAGCTAACAGTTAAGTTTATTAGCATACAATTCAAGGTACCTAGACATGGTCATCAATAATCTTTACAATTGAAAATAGACTTTAGGATTGTTTTGGTTGTCTTACAACTTGGGTTTTGTTTAATATCTAGGTCCCTTTGGCAACAACAAAAGGAAGTAACAACTCCTAAAAGGAAAAGGATAAACAAAGGGTTAATTATAACCTTGTGGCATTACACATCTAGATCCCAGGACACAGAAGTTAGTCAACGCAGGAAATAGCTATCAGTACTTGGAACATCAATCATTTCCTTTAGTATTTGTGTAGGTTACATGAAAGAAAACAGTTTTTGTAGAACAGTTAGCTTCAAGTAAAATCAAATACTGAAAATCTGGATGATTGGTGATGTACATACTAGTATTGTTTTTATTCAGCCCTTCCTTCATAGTCACACAGGTATCCAATTTATTTGCATATGACAGATGTTTAGCTATGTTCATGAATTTTAAAAATAACCTTATGATTTGCTGTCCTCCAAGTCCCCTTTTATAAGTAATACTGACTGTAGTTTGTGATTCCTTACATAATACACATCAGGGAAGTGGTCTGAACATAGAACTGCATACTTCGAGACAGGTGGATTTACAAGTTTCAGTGACTGCTAGCCACTGTTTTAGTCTGAATTTACCAACGGGAAATATATGAAAAATAACTCTACCACCCTGTCTTTTTGTACAGCCAATTGCTGCTCATGATTTTACCATTTACCTGTTTGATACTCATACAAGTTGTTATGCAACTTTCGAAGAGAGTTGGTGTGTAGAGCACTACAGTCTATGATACACTGCTCAGAGCTAGGGGACATGAAGTGGGCTGCCACCCATTTGAGTCACAGCTGATAGCAGTTGAAAACATGGCTGCTACCAGGGGCTGCTAGGGGCTGGCTGAGGCTGCTGGCAATACACAAAATTCTCCCCTCATGGGATCACTAAGAGAAAAAGGAGGACAGCATCCTATTCTTGAAGTGTATTACTTTCATATAAGCAAATATGTATGTGAGCCTTTAGTTCCCCTTTAAAAAAAGACCCCTTCTTCCGCGAAATACGTAACGCGGGTCCCCCCCCCCCCCCCCCGGGGACAAATGGATCTTTTAGATGCATGTTATCCATAGACAGATACACACATCCCTTTTTTTATAAGGTGAGCAGGGTGCCAGAGCAGCTTGGGGTTCCCCGGGGGCTGCCAATTCCTATTGGACACCATTGGGCAAGCCAATAAGGTGTGCCCCTTGCAGGGTTTCATCTGCAGAGCCATCATATAATGCTGCATTTGAAGCAAATGTTTTCAGATGAACCCAAATGATATTTTAGTGTTGAACTATTTCAATAAGTGGATTCACAATAAAAACGACGTCAAATGTATTAAGCTGTTTTATTCGCACCTTCACCACAGTAAATATGTACATGCTAGGAGCTCCTTTTAAAAATTGTCGATTATACATATTGATACTTGTAAAGGTAACTTGTTAATAGATCATATATGCAATTTTTTTGAACGAGTTTCGAATTAGAATGCGATTACCACTTTCTTCTTCAAATACTTCCCAGAATTTGAGATCTTCAGAAAAATACTAGTAATGACCGCAAATACTCAGTGTACACCTACCTTATATCTACCCTATGTTGACATGGTCAGATGCATCTACAATGCGATAAATGGGATGCCTTTTACAGTAAGTCATATCTATTTGAACTTAAAGTTAATACATGCTGTATTTCCAAGGGAGTGGTGCACAGTTATAGCTGTAGAGTGAGGATAATTCCAATGTGTTTGAAATATAAACTATTGAATGTCTGTTTAAACCGCGCCTGTTTGAAAGTAGCGTGTGGTTACAGCATATAATTGGTTTATCTCAATCACATGATGACGTTCCCCTAGTCCCTAAACATGAAGCATGATTTTACAAAAATAATTGAATTGCATTCATTGCTAGTGTTCTGATTAACATTTCCCTTTCATATGTATTTGTGAACAGAGTATTAGCTCATAGGATTATCACAACAATCTCCTGGTTATGCAGGGTTGTTAGTTTTATCAAGCAGTCTATGTTCCATATGCTGAATTATTGAAACCATCCTTTTCTCATTATGGGTAAGAATATTTTTCTATTGTCTAGACAAATATACACAACTAAAAAGTGTTCTCAACCATGTGAAGAATTTTCATATTGATGTTGCTTCTAATCATTTTCGTGGCTTCTATAAAATCCATCTGGAAGAAATGTGAGAAGGATGTCAGCGACTGTTGCCAAGTAGGTGATTTGCCCCAGGTACTGTGATTTTGTCTGCTTGCCTTAACAGCTGAAACATCATTATTTCGCCTTATTATAATATTCCAAATCCAAGGTTTTCTAAAATGGAAAATGATTTACTTTAACAGGAAACATTAGGACAGATATATCAAAGGCTTGAAATGATGAAGGTCACATATTTTTCATAAGTCCATTTATGGCAAAGGTGGTCTCACTTTAGCAATCACCTTGTATGGTTTTGGGGCCAGTGTAGTGTAGTACACCCCATCATCACAAAGGTGGTCAATACCCTTTGGTGGCAAAAACTGGAACCGCTGAAAGAGAGCTGAGGTGAACAGGATAAGTTCAGTCTTTGCTAGCTGTTCCCCAAGGCAGATGCGCCTGCCCAGTGAAAACGGAATCCACTCCTCAATTTTCCTGAGAGAGTTGTTTTCATCCAAAAATCTTTCTGGGCGGAGTATGTTGGGATCTTGCCATACTTCTGGGTCATGGTGTGCAGCCCAAATATTTGACCAGACATTGGTACCAGCTTTGATGTCATAGCCACCTAAGGAGGAATCCCTATTTGCCATGTGGGGGATCCCAAATGGCGCTATTGTGCTAAAACGGTTCACCTCGTGAATGGTAGCTTCCAAATATGGTAATGCATTCCGGTTGGCCATAGTTGGTTCCCTTTCCAAGCCAACCTCTCTTTCGAGCTCTTCATGCATCTTCTCCTGTATATGAGGATTATTCGCCATGTGAAGTAACATCCAACGCAGACTGGTGGATGTGGTCTCGGTTCCGGCGATGAAAAAATCTAAGATATTCTGGACCAACCCTGCCTCCTCTTCCTCACTCTGCATGTCATTTTCATTGAGATAAACGTCAATCAGGTCCCGAGGATTCTCTGGATCATGTGATCTCTGATGTTCGCTTATCTTTTCCTTGATGAATGCTCTCAGTTTGGCATCATGTTTGATATATTTTTTGAGATAGTTTTTGTATTTTGGCAGGAAATGCACCATTGGTGTGACATCAATCTCTGGGTATTCTGTAAAGTATCTAAAGAGGTCATTAATAAGTCCGAGTATTTTGTGAAACTGCTGATCTTCATAGTCAAACCGTTGCCCAAAAACAATGGAGCAGATGATATTGGATACTGCATTGGTTAAGATGGCTGATGGATCAAAGAGCTCATCACCTTTGCTTTCAATACATTTCAGCAGGTGTGCTATCTCTTCTTGAATCCTGAACTCCAGACTGAGTTTGCCCATCCCAAAATGTCGCAAGGTATTTATGGCAAATTTTCGTCGATCTTTGAACCCAGGTTCCACAGCATCTATGATGCCCAGTCTGTGTGGGTTAGTTAAAGTGAGACGATACCACTCTGGGCGACTGGAAAAATCTGCTGCTTTTTTGACGAAGGCTTCCTTGATGCTTGCTGCTGTGTTCAGTATTATAGTGGGTCGACTTCCAAATTGAAGAGACATCACAGGTCCATATTTCCTAGCCATCTCCTCAAATACCAGATGCATGGATGCAGTAGTTGTTGTATACGTAACAAGGCTGCCTACAATAGGTAGTGAAAACGGACCTGGTGGCAGATTCTTTGCTGAGTTGATGTACCAGATTGCAACAGCAGCTAGCAATAGTATGCTTATCCATACTGTAAATTCGATGCCCCACAAACTCTCCATCAGCATAGTCAAAAGTTTCACCATTGCATTGAGTACCATAAGTTACCTAGTTATCTACTTAAGGTCGGTATGAAGAAATACAGTGTTGTACTATCAATTTATACAGATACCTGATGTTTAGACTATGACCTGGACTGGCTGCAAGTACACTAGATTGTCAGCATATCATTATCAAAGCATGGCTGCTTTTGACTATCAAGATTACCAACAATCCAGGCCATACAAAGTGTGCATGCTTCGTATGAAGGAGCAGCAGGCTCGAGATACTCCAGATCTAACATCTCAAATGCAAAACTAAAATCTACATGGAAATTTATTGGAAGTTCATTTCTAAGGATATAATGAATAAAAATGAACCGCCTCATTCAGATACTGTAGCTATAGATACTTTTGAATATTTCCAAATCAAAAACAATTAGATAACAAGCAATTAATTCACTTCCTTTTTCACTATCAAAGATACTCATTTGTGGTTACAATTTCCTTTTTTTAGTCATCTAGAAAGCAGTAGAAGGCCTTGACACACACACTCAAACCCATTTCTGACCAATTTTTAAAGGTGGCAGCAAGCAGTTTCACCCTGATTGTGAATATTGACATATTCTGCTGAATGATACAATGAAAATAATGGTAATTGTGGAATGTCGGCTTGCATTCATTTTTCCTTTGATAAATTGTTACTTTTAGTATTTTGCTAGATAACCACAGACGATTACTTCATCACGTTTGGGTGATTGTTAGCACACATTTTCGTTAGTTTACCAGTTTCTCTGCAACCATAGATATACAACATATACAATAGAATTAGCCCGTTCGAACTGCACTTTCAAAACATAACCAAACATGAATTACGAATAATCATAATCAATTAATGAATTTTCATAAATAAGTCATGATTATTTACATTCAACCTTAGATATGAGTATTTATGATTTATGTTATCATTATTTATCATAATTCGAAATTATGCATAATTTGTGTTCTTTACTAGCTCATTCAGAAATATTCATTATATTTACGGATACTCAATAAACCAATTACAAATAATCACTGATAAATCAAAAATATTTAAAAATGAAATGTAAGCATTCAAAATTAGTTAAGGAATATTCTTAGTGGGTCTGTAATGGTAACCTTAACCCAAGGGGATCCCATTCTCATTGTGACTCAACTGGGATGTCATTTTTGTTTTAATAAAACCAAAATTGAAATAGTTCAATTATGGCCAACACGTATTGGCGTTATTTAGAGTTTTGAATTTGGTTTTAGCGTCAGATATATTTTTCTGCCATAAAATAGCCCCGGGGGGGGGGGGGGGGGGGGGGGGGGGCACTTGGGTATTTAGGGGGGCGCATACGTTTGTTATCAAAATAAAAAAAATCCCCATAAGCACTGATTTCTGGCCAAAAAAGCACCCTTATTTGAATAAAACGCCGATTTTTTTCCACTAAATAAACACCCCTTCTTATATCAAAACACTGACACAACGGGAACACGTATTTTAACTTAAGATTTTAGAATCCTCTGCGTGTTTAACGGCAGCAAGGGGCGGCTGCAATCTTGGAAGCCCAGTCACTTCGGGAGTCACTCGGCGCCAGAGCCGCGTATATTTCCTGGATTGTAAGGGGATTTTGACCCCCATACTTCGTACCATGGTACAAAAAAGTACCCTTCTTTTACAAAATCACGGACATGCGGAGGTCTTAAAAAAGACCCCATCTTCCGCGAAATATGTAACTAAGGTGCGGCCCCCCTCTGTACCTGAGTGCCCCCCCCCCCCCCCCGTCCCGGGAAAATAGCGCCATAGTGACAAATTCATTATATATTATATATTGCGGCTAATTCGTGAATAGCTGGGGTATGCCACCACCTAACCTTAAGTCATTAGCAACCTTCTCACATGCCCCTGCCGGAATTCAAAGCGCGGCAGTTTAGGGGGAAAATGCAAATAGATTGTACACAGCATATAGTCAGTATGATCTGAAAAAACTGTTGATTGAGATCGCTTACCCGAAAGGAATGCGATTCAGACACACATATTCGTTCACAAGGGTTCAGAAATACATGTACCCGCAGAGCTCTCTTGTTAAAGCTACAAACCTATTTGATACCCTGGTCATCTTTGAAGTTGAATATCGGAAAACTGAGTTTTACAGAGCATAGAGGCACGTATATCATTAAATAGGTTACATCGCATATATATACGTATCAATATCCTTAAAGGGGAACTTAAGTCTCACATGCATATTAGCGTATATGAAAGTAATACACTTCAAGAGTAGGATGCTGTCCTCCTTTTTCTCTCAGTGATCCGATGAGGGGAGAATTTCCCGTATTGCCATCAGCCTGCCAAGCCCCTGGCAGCCCCTGCTAGCAGCCATGTTCTACAATTTCTATCGGCTGTGACTCTTGTATCAAACAGGAAAATGTTAAAATTATGTGCATCAATTGGCTGAACAAAAAGACAGGTTAGCAGAGTTAGTGAACGTATATTTCCTGTTGGTAAAGTCAGACAAAAACAGTGGCTAGCATGCATCACAGAAACTTGTGAATCCACCTGTCCTGAAGCATGCAGTTCGGCACTTATACTATTGTATAGGTTACACGTATACATCTCATAGCTTACGAATAATAATACACCTATCAACAAGTGGGTATTTTGATATGATGTGGGACCGCATAGATAACATATTTGCATGTGTGTGTGTTTTTTGCAAATTGTCGAGGCTCACTTTTTACTTGAAAACCTGACTGTACCATTTGATCAGTCATGTATTTGGTAAGGTCCTACCTCCACAGGGGATCTTCACGATGAGTAATTTAAAAACATTTTTGAATGTTCCCATTAGCCTCAATTTTACTTACAGAACGTGGTTTACATAGTAATTGGCACTAAATGCTAGTTTTCGGCTCCTGCCATTATCCGGTGTTCCTGTGACATATTCTTGACCAAGAAGGGGTTCAAATTAATTAAGTGTTTAAAGGCACAGCGACACACAAAGGTCATTTAGAGTAAAAAGTGGTCCTTTGTCATTGTTGAAGAACAATGACAACGCATAATTATTCTAGGTCAAAGAGGGAGAGTAATAGCAGAGCCTTTAGATCCTAAAAGGACCAAGGGATACTCAAGGTGCAGGGTATCCATAGACAGATCCACACATCCCCAAATAGACTATGAAGAGGGTTCATATCAGTCATTAGATCGAGCAACTCTATCGTCGGGTATGCCGTTGTTTACATTCTGAGATTGATAGGCCAAGGTGGGTATGGCCTATCAATCTCAGAATGTAAACAACGACATACCCGACGATAGAGCTGCTCGATCTAATCAGTCATAAGCTAAAACAATGGCTTCAAAGACTGCAGAAAATGAGATGAAATAATAATGGTCAAAATGTTCGAGCTCGGGATCTTAATGGTCAAAGCAGAAAAGTAGGTAGTTTGGTCCATTGTGCAAAGAAGACTCCTTTGGCCTATCGTTCCTGAGGAATAGAGCGGGGATATGACACAAATATACTTTCACTCAATATGGATTAAGAAGTTCTTAATTTATGATGAAATACGTTTAACTGGTTGTGTAGCAGCAGAGGTGTGTATGGACATAATTGATGAAATTGATATGACAGCTAGTGTGTTTCACACTGACTCTGTGTTGAGATGATCCAGAAATAGCCATCATCATAATGACCAAGTGATCTTCTCAATGCGATAAATGCATTTAGCCTGACTTCTGCCAAAAAACTGAAAGCAAATATGGTATTATAAAGCAATTATAAATGTAAACGCCATATTGATATGATGTACTTGTCGACCCCATGTATTGAGAAACATGATATGTTTGAATATGTTACTTATGGCCGAACTCAACTTGTGAGACAAAATTCAGCTTCATCTGACGATGGAGCCATTTAACCACCAGTGTTTTCATTGAATCTTTTCACATTGGACAACCTAAATGCATGTTTGAAAATCACCATATATATATATATATATATATATATATATATATATATATATATATATATATATATATACACACACATATATATATATATATATATATATATATATATATATACACACACATATATATATATATATATATATATATATATATATATATATATATATATATATATATATATATATATATATATATATATATATATATATATAGTCCAGTCAATCTGGGGGTCAACGTCAGAATAATTGCAACAGAATTCTTTTTCACTTCTGTGAGTTAAGGGATGGTGTCCTGCATAATATACCAAAAGTCTACAAAAATCATCCCATGGGAAATGGGTCAACGGCGGCCATCTTTAAAGATGGCCGCCAAATTGCCTATTACAATACTATGCTTCAGATTTACTTTTTTCTCTTGAAAAGATTTAAACTAGTGATCATAAAACTTGTTTCTATTTCCTTTCTACAACTCATTGTGATATTTTATGCAAGATTTGTTGAAATGTTGAAATTTATAACTTTCAATGAAATTAAAGCTGAAAAAAGTGCAAAATTTTACAAAAATCCTCTCAAAGTGTTTCTTAAAATGTTCAAACCTATGGTAATTTGATATTCATTACTATCTGTATTCCTTTACCTGATTACTTAAGCTTGTTAAAATACTTGATGAACCCAGATTCCTTCTCTGGTGTTCATGAAATATCTTTTTTAACATGATTACTGTTTCAGGGATGCTACCATAAATCATGTAACATAATAAAACCTTATAACTAAATCTGTTGAGGTTAGTATTTTACCTCTTTTAATAGTCTATCTTTTACAGAAGGACATTTTAATAGAAAGAAATGTGTTTCTGGTCACAAATTAGGTGTGTGTGTAATTTTTACCACCCTTGAAAGTAACCCCCCCCCCCCCAAAAAAAAAAAAAAAAGAAAACGAAAATGCTGTGAATTGAAATAAAATGAACAGGAGGGTAGACTGGGGAAAGCAAGATTGTAGTGAAGCAACAATCAAGGAATTTTCTAATGGTGTAAGATACTAAACCAGATACACTACACTTGATGAAACATTCCAGAAAATCAGAGACATCTGGGTAGGGGGGCGACATGGACATTTCAGATTGTTTTGAATGGAATACATGCTGCATCCTTAACAGTGCTATTTCTTACCCAGGATTTGTCATCTTATTTTTGGCTTCAAATCATTGTCACATTTGTTGTGTAAATTGGTGGTTATCCAGCTTCAGTACCCATTTAGCAGTTACACAGGCCTAGTAATAAGTCAGTCTATTCATCGGAATCACCGTCATCCAGGTCTGGCCTTGAGGAATTCACACAAGTTGAGCCTTTGCATTCACCACAAACAGGGGAGCATTCAATGCCATGCTTTCTACATGTGCATCTTGCAGTGTTGCATCCAGATTTACAGTTACAGCTGACAACTTCTAGGAGTTTTGATGGAGCCGGTGGAAGATCTGTCTTCACTGGTACTAAGTTACCAGCTTCCTCAACCCATCCCCATTCCAGTGAGTTCAGGTGTCCAGCCTTTCCCTTCCATTCTTGGATTTGATAATAAACCCTCGTGCTGTGGTATCTAGTGGCTGCTGCAGTTGGTGGCAATGTTTTGGCCTCAACAAACTTTGAACTTTTCACAATCTTATTGTGAAAATGACCAACTCGAAGAGTGTCAATACCTTCTCCACCCTTACCATTGTACAGGCAAACTAATGCTTTCTCTCCTGCCTCAATGATTTCCATTCTCTGAACTCCATCTTCCTTGTCAAATACTTTGGCTAAAGAAAGGAAGTATCTATTATCTTTGATCTTTTTCAGAGCAGCAGCTTTTCCCAAGCCATGGATACGAGATGTTGAGTCACATCCTAACACAGCATGCACAAATAGGATGTTATTACAGATGTCAGCTCCAAGCCTTTTCTTTGTCTCCCGGATATCCCAGACCCGTCGTTTCAATGCATTTTGCTTTGGCTCCTGCTTCAAAAATACTTTATGTCCTTCGGTTGCTGCATGGTAGCATAATAGGACCAAAAGATCTGTATCGTCTCCGATCAGTACTGTGTCTGATGTCTCTGCTGACTCCAGTGCAGTCTGTACAATCAACAGATCTGCATCACCCTTGGCATGGAGTATTTTGCAACCACTCTTCTCTAATTCATCACTTAGAAGAAATATGAAATGCTGTTTGTTTGTTTTGTTTGCTAAAAACTCTTCCTTCTTCAACTGGATGATTGTTTGAGATGTTAGGGAAACAGACGGACCAACACGACCCCCAGCACGTCGGCGATGGGTGGCATCTTTGATAGATGGGCCACCCTCATAGCCATCAAATACGATGTGAGCATTTCCATACCGACCCCTCACATACTTGACGTACATACTGCAAGTTGCTTCAATGCTCATTCCTTGTTGCCATGGGACCCGCTGTAGAAGAGCACCACCATCAAGCACGTGAAGAACATTTTCAGGAACATCTGACTGTGGGTCATTTGCAAGCTTCCAGATTTCATCAGCTAGCGCAGGCTTATTGGCCTCTCTTGGGAGTCCAGAGTCATCAAAAAGTGCAGGAGGGTGATTGCACAATTCATATTTGAAAAGGGCATCTGGATCCTGGAATATTTCATCAAGTGCCATGAAAAGCAGCCTCTGGAAGAGCAATTGCGGGTCAATTTGGAAGGTGTTTTCTTGTGAGGTGATTCCGGTCTTCGATGCCAGGGTCACTGCTTGAAGTTTCCGCTTGAAAGTGGTATCGTGCACACTTTTCCCAATGAGTGAACCGATAATTTTCTTCCCAACGTCCTTTGCTCTGTAAACATCCACTCTCTCACCTGCTGCAACACCACTGACAATGCTATGCAGGGAAGGATCAGAGCTGAATGGGTTATACTGAATCAGAAATGCAAGAATGCCATTTGTATCTTTGATATCCCTTTGCTGTCTGGCTTTTGTGTTGTCTATATGCTGTTCGCTGGTGATGTACTTGACATCCGTGAGTTCTTGCATTGCAAAGTTGATCTCTGCACATGCTGGCATCGACAGTAACCATATTGATCTCAGCAGTTCTGTCATCCCTCTACCTTGTGTGAGACCTCCAGTTGTTTTCAGACTCCTCATCAAGACTTGTTCAATGAAAAGGTCTGTTGATAGGCCAGCCCAATACCGATTGCTCTGCCTAACCACATGATAGCCACTTTGGAAACTATTGTGTATGTCAGGATGGCTTTTTGGAAGATCATCCATTTTCTGAAGGTACAGGTGTGCAGATTTTGCATATAGATTATGGCCAGAAGCCGCGAAGAATGGCAACATTTCTCGGACGGCCACAAGGTGCAAGTCCCAGTTGCCTGTACGTTCTGCTTTTATGAATCGTTGCAGGATTGCTACCATTTCCATGTACTGAAACCATAGGCGTGAATGTTGGGAAGTCATGCATTGTTGCCTTCACCTCTTGTAGTTTCTTGGCGATTCGACTCATTACCTCTGATGATGACACATCCTGAACAATGTCTTCATTGGCTGTGGCAGATTCAAGTAATTTCTTTGCTTCAAGCAAGTCATCACTTTTTGAAATCTAGTCTGGCTCCTGTACCGACTGTGAATCACCATCCACACTGGACTCCAATAAGGGAATGTCATATGCCTTCGCCATCAGCATTGCATTGAGTGCGGCATACACCAGAAGATGTCCTCTAATGGCTCTGGCAATAGCTTTGCCACTGAGCATGTGTTTAACTGCGTTCTCAGCATATGCAACTTGAAGAACTTCTTGAAGCCCTGATCCTGCCATCAAGTGTCCAATGCTCCCGAGAAAGCTCATTTCTACATGCAGGCCACCTAGTCTGAGTACTATGGATTTCAGGGGACTTGTATCTGGCTCAGCTTCAATGATCATGGTGGCTTTAAACCACAAAGGCTGATCAAAGGTAAGTATAGGGGTTATTCCATATTTCGCCGCTTGCTCACTCACATAGGATAATGTTGAATACACACATGTCATGTTGCTTGGGTCCATGTCAATCATAGGAAGAAACAAAACTGTGGATTTCCCAGGGTGACTCCCCCTGTGTACCGATTGCATCATGCCAGACCATGCTGGTCTTGAAGACTGCAAGCTGAGTGTAACATCCCATAGAAGGTCTACACTAGCTGTGGGGTCAGTTACCTCCATAGCCTGAAGCTCCTTGTATGTCATTGGAGGCTTTCCAGTATGCTGAGATGTAAAATGTTTTATGTTAATTCGCCCAACTTCAACAATGTCAATTGAACTGACCTGCTTCAGGTTTTGGAAGTTCGGCACCCTGAGTTATAGCAGCACTCCTTTCATACCTCTGCACTTCTGAGTATGAGCAAGCAAACCCATGTTTGAAAAGACTATCTACAACGAAGCGGGAGGAAAAGTGATTATGCATCTGGATAGCGAGGCCAAGCAAACTGTAAGGGCGATAAGAGGACTCTTGGCCGAGCTGCTTGCATTATTGCCTGTCCTATTGAAGCTATTTTCAGATTGTTATCTTTGCCAGCAAATATATATCTCAGAAACTCTGACAAAGATTCTGGAAGAAACTTCACTGCTGATTCCGCTGTAAGATCATCTTTGCTTGGGTATTTATCAAATGAAGAATTCACTGATTTTATATGTCTTGATGAGGTTAGCTGCTGCCTCAATAATTTTCACCTTCTCTGTATTAGCATCATTGGCTCTCTGTTGCTGTTGGTGAAATTCCTGAAGAATTGATCTGGCAGTCCTGAAGAATGTCACAACATCACTTTTACCCTTTCTCTCGGTAAAAACTATCTTATCTCCAAAATGCTCTTGCAACTTGGTTTTCATGTATTTAAAGAATATAGGGTTGGCATTCACTCTGATCTATATACTCCTCCATCTTCTCCACAAGATCAGTGACGGTGATTTGCTCATCGTCATTCTCCTCTAGATATTTTGCTACTTCTAGAAATGCCTGTTTTTTTTCAAATTCCTCTGGTCTACCAAGCTGTCCCTTTTCCATACTTTCACCAGCATTGGAAGAGTACTGCTGTGGGATTCTACGCCCAGTTCTAAAATTGGCACTACATGTCTGATGATAAATGGCGTCTGCTGCATGGAGGTCTGCAACACAAGCAAGTCTACCAGCAACTGTATTTGACCAGTCATCTCTTCTCTCTTCACAAATCTGCAGCACGCTAACCTGGAAGTCCATGGTACGCACTGGATAAACATCACCACCATGTTTTTCACCCAGGCACTTTGCAGGTTGACCACAAAATATACAGTGTTCCTTGAAGTTGAATAGAAGTGACTTAGACCCAGAAGACAAGTGGGAGAACTACTGAGCCTTTGCTTTTTCTGGGCCACAGCTATATATTTTGGATTAGTATATCTCTTTCTGCATTCTGTATGTACACGTTGTCCAGCTTGGGTTCTTAAAGATGTACCACGTGCCTCGCTTGCTTTATTGATGCTATTGCTTCCTTTTTCAGTCAGGGTTACAATGGGCCCGCCATCGGATAGGTCTTGATCACAGTTCAAAATGCACTTTTCATCATCCATCTTGAGCCACAATCTGTAAAATATAACAGATGCACTGATAAACATTAATACCCTTATGCTACTGGTCTAACCCTGGCCAATCCACTCATCTTTGAGAACTGTGTGATATGAGTAGGCCACAAACAAAGCATGTGAAGCCTATTCACAGCCACTGCTGTCACTACGCCAATTGGATTGGTCATGATTGACCTGTAGTATTACACAAAATGATCAAACTTATGGCTGGATAATTAACTGGGTGTTTTATACAAACATGTCTGTGTTCCTAGTATGGACATAGTATTGGAATACATCTTCTAGTGGTAAAGAACAATTGATGCAAGATAACCAATGTACTTGTTCCTAGAAATGTTCCTATTATACACATGTAGGCCAATTTTAACCTGAATTGTAATGTCAACAAATGAATTATATGGGTACTTGCATAATATTTTCTGATATTGGTCAGTACTTACTTGTTGAAGAGTGTTTTGCCTCAATCCTTTGAATGCTATGCAGCAGCAGCAGTCATGAGGTCCAGACAGGAAGTGGGCTATTCCCTTGTCTGCTAATAGGTGGCTCCACTTGTCCCACAGTATATTTTTAGATTTGTAGTTTTTTTGAGTGATTATAGGTGACACCACCAGTATGAAACTTACAGTACAGTGAAAAATATTCTACTTATTTTTCTTCAGCATAAATATAGCAGAAAATTACTTAATTAATATCTTTTGTGGAAAACCTTGAAATTTCCATTTTTAATTGGGGACGGGGGGGGGGGGGGGGATGGAGGAGCAGCGCAGAGGGGTGTAGTCTACAGCTTACTCTATGGTTTCCATGGAGAAACACTTTTCAGATAATCTGTCATAGGTGTAAACTCTTAAAGATAAAGATTCAGCCTCAGTACATAAGGTTTGGAGGTACACATATTTGATATGGTTGTGGCCAATTGAGAACTGAAATAGTAAACCCATTAAAAACACCTATTATGAACAAATTATAAGGAGACTGGGACCTATAATGAACTGATAAGAAGCCTTAGGGATGCTGAAAGTGGAAGAAAAAGTAAAGTTTCAAAAAAAACCTATGTTTTTAATGCTATCATAAACAACTCGGAGTAAATTGGGCCGATTTTCATGTTTTTTCTACTTTTTCTGAATTAAAAGAGCCAAAATTAAAACTTTTTTGAAACAAATTTTGCATGGAATATTCAAACATATTGTCAAAAGTGAAATAAAGCTGGTTTTAGGTTTCTAAGACTAAATTTGTGTAAGGGAAAAATGAAAGTGTGGAGTACAGTACTGAATAGTGAAATTGGCGGTCATCTTTAAAGATGGCTGCCGTTGACCCCTTTCCCAAGGGATGATTTTGGTAGACTTTCAGTATATTATGCAGGAGACTATGCCCTAACTCACAGAAGTGAAAAAAATTCTGTTGCAATTATTCTGACGTTGAGCCCCAAAATCAGTTAGATTGACTGGACTAATATATTTATATATATATATATATATATATATATATATATATATATATATGATTCATATCAAAGTTTACGAGATGCATATGTTTAAAGTTACTTCATTGTGACAAGTCATTAGGTGATGATCAATGAACATTTCCACAAGCATCAAGCGCACAGTGGGTTATTAAGGGGTTAGACTGCTCAACCTTTAAGGCGGCCCACTCTTGAAAGGTGACTGCCCTGAGCGCGCTAAAAGGGTGCCTATAGAGTAGGAGGATTCTGGCAGAAATCTATACTTCAAATAATTCATCCCATTACATAAAGGATGAGTTTACCATGTTTACCTTTCCCACGGGTCCTTATTATTAAGGGAGCCACTTTTAATATAAGTTTTTTTTTACCGTGGCACGAGTGAGTCGACCTGGCGGTGTCTGCCATTCAACGTTGCATAAGATTTTTCACCTTTATATGGGTCATGACTATGTGGAACAGCATTTCTCCCACTCTGAGGTGTGTTTTACAGTTAAGGATAAGTTGTCCTCAATGGGGTTAAAGGTTAAACTAGTGTAATTGTCCAATCAGATCCCTCAATTCACTCATGATGGAACCTCTATATCTCATCTTGCAGGGCCTGCCCTAATAGTTGAGTGTTAAAGCGTAACCACTGTAATGTAATGAAGCCTTAACGACTGTTCGCAGTCATTCAGGTCACATTGTGCAAATCCTGATTGCTGATTGGACAATCCAAAGCAAGCAATGATAATGCACCTTATAATATTGACTGTATTCTGAGAATAGAAAATAGCACTGCTAATTGCTAAAATCACGAATGGAGAATATGGGAAAACTGCCATTGACATAAAATCTAGTGGCAGTTTACCTGGTAACTACAGTTTCTCTCCACCATTTATAACTAGGCAACTAGTCATTACTTAGGGGTAAAAAGTGACGACAAATGAAACTACAAACCAATTTCTAAGGACCTTTTACATGAGATTGGTTCCGTATCAAAGCTTGATTGTACAGCAAAATGTATCCAAATCAAGCGAGAACTCGGTTCCAGACCCTGGTTGATCCACACTCCTCGGTTAGAATGGTCGCTGTACAAACGTGCGGTATCGTGAAAAGCTGTTCATAGTGCCTTTGCAACTAAGTGACCTCTGTAACAGCCATGTTTAGGCTAATTTGTGCCTAGCCACGTGTAAATGGTAGAGGAAATCAGAGTACCCGGCGAAAAACACAACCCAGCCCCAAATCACTGGCATCTTTCTCACAAGCCCCGGTCGGAATTTGAACACACGGAGGTCTTCATTTTCCACAGCAGATAGTAGTAGTAGCCTTGATAACATTATTAATATTCATGATATGATGATAAACGAAAGTCCAATTTCCATACCCTCATGCCTATCTAGGTGAGTAGCTTATATTTACTTACCCTTTATCTCTATCTTCTTGTCATATAAATTGCTCAGGAGATTGTATTGTTTCTCGAACTGTATTTTTTTTATCTTTGATGTAATGCCGGTACTTCTCTTGATAAAAATGTTGTTGACCTCATATTTTACATTTATAATGTTTGGCTTTTGTTCTTTTTTCTTTGCATTACAAATAATCTTTTTGGTATGTAAGATAATGCTATTGATGGCAAGAGCATTCTCGAGGTCACCTATTATTATCCGAGTAGTGGTCAGATTATAGTCTGCCATTCCCAATTCTCTAATCCAAACAGAGATTTTGTCCCATAATGTTCTAGAATATTGACGATGGACCATGTGGGAAAGAGCCAATCAGATAATTTATTTTCACGACCATTTTTTCTTTTTTTTTGGGGGGGGGGGGGGGGGGGGGGGGGGGGGCAGAAAATAAAAAAAACTTATTTACATCGTTTTTTGGTGAGAGAAAATAAAAGATCTTTTTATTTTAACGACCGTTTTTTGGGGAGGAAAACTAAAACATTTTCACGACAGTTTTTTTTTTTTGGGGGGGGGGGGGGGAGAAAATGAAATAAGTTAAATTTCAACGTTTTTTGGGGGGAGTGTAAATAAATAAACCTTATTTTCACGACAGTTTCCGGGGGAGAGAAGATAAAAACTTTATTTTTTCCCGACAACTCTAGAGGGAGGGTAAATAAAACTTTATTTATCCTTCCTCTCCAGAAGGAAGGTAAATATATTACAAGCAATGACTGGTTGCTTGGCTCATTCTTCTGGCAAATGGAACCTATCAATTTGCGAGAGTCGCAACAAGGACACGTGCGTTTCCCTCAGTATATCAGAGAATATCATTTAAACAAAAAGTAATAATGGAAACATGTATCTGTAAATTAACGTTTTTTTTATTTTCTCCTCCGCCAAAAACGGTCATGAAAATAAAAAGATTTTCATTCTCCTTCCCCGAAAGTTTCATGAATACATAACATGGCATTGAACTATTTAATCAATCCAATCCCTGTTATTTATCTGTGTAGTTCGCACCAGATAGGTGCCCAGAACCCTCTAAAGAACTTAAGTTTGCCTGATTTTTCTGCATTGAATTTTTCTATTCTGAATTGTGATCTTAGCATAGCAGTTATTTGCTGCTCCGGTTGTCATGCATGAGAGCTAGAGGGCCAGAACCAATTGTCTTCCTCGTTAGAAAATACACTTTATATTTGGAAAAGATCCATCAAATTTTCTTATTGTATTGTTAAATGGCGACTACTATCATTTCCGACTAGATTAACACATGCATCCCCCAGAGAGCCAGAACCACTCATCCACCTCCTTAGAAAATACACTTCATATTTGGAAAAGATCCATCAAATTCTCTTATTGTATTGTTAAGTGCCAACTACCGTCATTTCCCACTTTTTTAACACGTTCATATACGTGAAACGAAGGATCAAAACATTGAGGGCGAGTTGGCATGGGGACGAGATCAGCATGAGGACTGCTCGCGACTTTCTGTTTTGTTATGACGCCAATTGTCTAACCAAATTGGACTCAAGTTGGTTCCCTTTTCGAAACCTTGCCTCTATTTGACATATTGACTCTCAATTTCTCAAATCTTGTCTCTCTTTCTGACATCTTGGTACTCTTTCTCACCATCTTGGTATCCCCTCGCACACCTAGAATAAATGTGCAGAAAGCATGCCATAGCAATTATTGCTGCGACAGCTACTGCAACAACTGCATCAACTACTGCTGCTCCTGCTGTTATTAGTATGACTTCTGCTTCTGTTACTACCATTATTGTTGCTCCTGTTACCACTATAACTACTACTACTACTGCTACTAAAACTACTACTACTTCTACTGCTACTACTACTACTACTACTACTACTATTTCTACTACAACTACAACTACTACTACTAACTTTATACCTTTCAATTTGTTTATATCAGTAAGTTTTGTTATATATTTACGTAGCTACAGTAAATAACGTATAGTGCTCTCTAATTCTGAAACTATCCTTGAGGCTTAAATGCATAGCCATTACAATATTGGTATGAACGTTTCTATTTGTCACGCTCAATTTTATTTCCCATACTAGTATAACATGGCAAATATACACATACGCCCAGTATAGAATAACTTATTTTCAGGCAACAGCACGGCATGCAGTATAGATGGCGGGGGAGGTTCTGGTTTGACCAACTATGTTTATATGTTCATTGCAGGACAGGTGCTTCACGGTATAGCGGGCACGACTCTCTACACCATAGGCATCATCTTTATAGATGAGAATGTATTCACTAGATCATCGCCATTATACATAGGTGAGTCTTTATATCAACAATTCTTTTTATCATTTATTTCAATTGTAATTCTCTTATTGTTTTTCACTTATCATTTCATTACACCCGGCAAAAACACCAGTAGGAAGTGTTAAAGTTGATGGACTGTCAGGGTGGGCTGATCAATATGAATTCAAGGATGAAGACTGAGATAGCATTCAACCCTCTATGCCTATGTGTGCTGTAGTGTCATCCCACTATGTATGTGTCACATTTCTGCCTTCTGCCGAAGTGTTCCATTAGGTGGTCCATGATGTGGCATTTTGTCTGTAAGATGTATACTTTGTCACAGGCTAGGCATTTGATTGCATAGATCAGGTTTATGTTGTCTCCATGTTATTTCGTGTCCTGTATAAATATAATTCAAAGATGTTTCTTCTAAAATTCATAATAGCGAATTCTCTTTCATTCTCTTCTTTTCTAGGTATCATCTCTGCTAGTTCCTCCCTCGGACCAACCCTTTGCTTTTTACTGGGAGGACTGTTCTTGAACATTTATGTTGATGTTGGACGCACTGACCTGGAAAAGTAAGATGTGTACATTGATTATATCATGTCTCTTAATGTGTGCAATGGTTTAAAGTGTGTGGGTTGTGTCCGTAGTGAAGTTAGGGTACTGTAGGTAATATTGATTGGTTGTGACGTTATTATTCTTATTGGTTGAGCCACTTAACGTTGTGTGCCCAATCAATGGACAGAATATTTAATAGTTGAATAGTTTCTTCTCTGATTAATGAGCAGAGACATTTGCTACGTTGAAACCAGAGTACCTAGTAAAACCACTACCATACCCCAGTCACTGGAAACTTTCTCACGACCTCTACCCGGATTGGAACCCAGGCAAATATATATATATATATATATATATATATATATATATATATATATATATATATATATATATATATATATATATATATATATATATATATATATATATATATATATATATATATACTGTAGAACACGAAATTCACGCGTGTCCCAAGTATAGCGAATTTGGGACTTTTGCGTCATAGCGTATCTTTATATTAGCGTCTCTTTACCGTAGCCACAGCCGCTGACAGTGCCATCTGTCGCAAAAAAGACGAACTAATTTGAGCAGAGAATGCTTCCAGTTTGATTGAGCATTCTCTCAAAAGGGGGCGCCCATGGTGGCACAACAAAGGGGCCATATCAGGTTGTATTAAGTGTAATCTTCGGAAAATAAACAATCAAAACAGATCACAATGATTTTTCTTTGCTCTTTTAACATGTCTTTTGCTTCCTAAAGCCAGAAAAACACAAAAAAAGAATGGTTCAAGAGGGGCTACGTATGCTTCATGTATATATATATATATATATATATATATATATATATATATATATATATATATATATATATATATATATATATGTGTGTGTGTGTGATATTGTATATGTTATTTTCTAGCTTGGATATAAGACCAGAGGACCCTGCCTTCGTAGGAGCCTGGTGGATAGGATTCTTAGTCTCTGCAATCCTCAGCCTCTCATGTGCTCTATTTTTCTTCCCTTATGCATTTGAGTTGCCTAGTGAGTATTCAATACAATACACTCCATTTCAAATCGTAAATGTTTGACTTTATCTAAATATATACATTTTTCTAAACGCTCTCATTTTAAAATCATACTCATACATGTGCAGTGGTGAGAAAAAGTGATCAATCGCCATGCACTTTTCTCCTGAGAGCAATCCTACTGTGTTACATGATGCAAAGACCAAAGAAAACAAATATGTTCATGGAAACGGTTAATAACATCATCATTTTTTATATTTGTTATTTCATGTTATTATTATTATTATCATCATCATTGGCTTTATCATTATTGTTATCATTATCATTATTAATAATATTATTATTGTTATTGTCATTATTATTACGATAATTTTTATCATTATTGTCATTACTATTATTATTATTTTCATTATTATCATTATTTCTATTACTAATATTGTTATTATTAATATCATTATTATTATCATTATTATTATTATTATTATCATTATTATTATTATTATTATTATTATTATTATTATTATTATTATAAGTCATATCATCATTGCTATTACTATTCTGCCTGACAGATGCTGTCAGGGTACGGAACAGCAGGGTATCACAGGCCCACTCTGACGGCAGCGAGACCATCACTAGTAGGGCAGATTTTGGCACGTCACTTCGACACCTTCCTAAGTCCATCAAACTTCTCCTTAGGAACCCCACCTTGGTTTTAACAACCCTGGCGCAGCTCCTGGACAGCTTCATCATCATCAGCTTTGCATCCTTCATGACCAAGTACCTCCAATTCCAGTTCAGACTGACTGCCAGCTTAGCAGCTGTATATGCAGGTATGGAATGGATGAATGAGGGTTTAAAGGCACATCGGCACACAAAGGCCATTAAGTGCCATACAATATTATAAAAAAGTGATACTTGATCATTGTTGAAGAACAATGACAAAGCATAATTACTTATAAGTCAAAGAAGGAAAAGAGGGAGGGTAAGAGCAGAGCCTTCAGATCCAAAGAGAACCAAGGGATCTTTTAGATGCATGGTCTTCATAGACAGATGCACACATCCCCCTTCTTTTAAAAGGCGAGCGGGGTGCCACACCAGCTATGGGTTCCCCGGGAGGTGCCAACTCCTGATGCACACCAATGAGCAAGCCAATTATGGTGTGGCCCTTGCGGGGTTGCATGCATAGATTGGCTAGATGTTTAGATATAATGGAAATAGTAAAGATTTTCAACACTTGCACTAAAGGCGGGGAAGACAGGGCACTTACACGACCACACACCTGACTGGCACCTAGATAAAAGGGTATACATTCTGAGTAATGTCATTATTCATGTAGCCAAAATGTTCCTTATTACAAAAATAGGCACACTGATAGAAGGCGCACCATTACTGCATTTGAGCACTATAAAAAGACACATTGAAACAATAATGGTGTACAAACCACTAACAATAATTTGCTCCTAGGGCTAGGATGGACTGTTTTGGCAAAGTTATCTATTCCAAACTATATTCAGAACTTGGTTTTGTGTGTAGGATTGTATTACAAATATATGAGATTTGCAAATATGGTAAGTATGTAGGTATGATGGAACACAAGAAATGAAAAGTCATGCATATCCTTTTCGTAACAGGACATACTAGTATTGTGAAAACATGCCATTTGAGCAGGTATGCCAAGATATTTTGTTTAACCTGACGTTTTCAAGTAGTTACGATATTTAATTCCGGCAATCAATGTGCGAAGACCTGGCAAGTTTACATGACTCCGCATGCAATTGGCATGCTTGTGCATGGGCAGTTGCATCAAACAAGATGTTACAACAATGTGATATATGTGTGTATGTATCTCTGTATGCATGTATCTGCATGTAGTTTGTATTCATTTTGTGTGTTCATCTCAATCTATCGATTGACCTATCTATCTATAATCTATTTCTCTATCTATCTATACATACATACATACTGAGACACACACACACACACATACATATATATATATATATATATATATATATATATATATATTTATATATATATATGTAATATATAGCGCCCTATCACATGATACGACGCCCCCAAGTCATTGCCGTATATCTACACAGAAAGCAGAAATAATGTTCTCTCCCACAAAAGCGATGAGGACGGAAAAGTTAATAGACAGAGGGGAAATGGTGGGAGGGTCAGGGAAGGAGGGTAGTTCATTTAAAATAAACGATCGGTGGCTCGAGGTTTCTGTCCAGATTTGATTGTTTTCACCCCCTTACGTTTATTGCAATTGTGGTCTTTCCTGATGAGCATTCGGCTCTGAGAACACTTGCGTTGATTTATCTAACCGATTCGTTTTCCCGACGTCGTCTGCCAAGTATTACTTAGCAGCCTTCAAGTAAATAATGTCTGCCGCACACAACACGTCTGATAATGCTTTTAAGAGGTAAAATTCGTTTAAACTTACTGTTATCTCAGTGCAGACGATGTTGTGTCAGCCATTTTGAATAAACGTGGTCACATGGTCTCTCACGAGATTATCGTTACGGCATGTGATTGTAACTCTCAGAATTCGTTAAAAACGGAAAGTTTTAAAGAAATAAAACAGTGTAGTGAGAAAAAACACTAAAAAATATGAATTTCACATGACTTTTCCTTTAAATGATATCATTTTGTATTGTTGTCGTTCTTTAATTCGGTAAGTTGTACTATATATTCCTTTTCATTTTGATTCCGTAATTCTGGGAGTTATATGCAACTGCTCACGTGCGAGTCTTGCAAAAAATAAAGATGGCTTCCCTTCGACTTCGTTTCTAGAAGTCTTCCTGTTTTAGGCCTCAGAAACGGCTTAATAAGGTACGACATTGACGAGGAAGCACACGGATTATTTAAATACATATCAAGGACATTGGAAACGCAAGTTAGTATAAACAACTCAAAACAAAAAGTACTTTTTGCGGCCGTTTTCGTTCCACCGAGAATCTCGGCGGGATGCTGCTCATCTGTTTTAAAATACTTTCATTCGACTCCGGAAGCTGGACATAGGATCAACAATAAAAAATCAACCAGCGAAGGAGGCTGATTCATTGGACTAGGAAGGACGGGAGTTATGGGGGGTTGTAGATATATTGTCAATGGGCTGCGATTCCGTCTTGATTTTTGAAATGTACATGCCTTGTCGTGCATGCTTGTTTAATTCTTATATTTTATGCCTTTTATGCATAATCCGGATTTTGCCTAATCCGGACAGAAGTTTAAGGTCCACATCCATCCTGATTAAGCCAGTTCACCTGTATATATATATATATATATATATATATATATATATATATATATATATATATATATATATATATATATATATATATATATATATATATATATATATTTATATATATATATATATATATTTATATATATATATATATATATATATATATATATATATATATATATATATATATATATATATATATATATATATATATATATATATATATATATATATATATTTATATACAATCGAGTTTGAATGGAGTTGTTTGATATTTTATGTATATGTGCTGTGCCTGGATCTATAGTGGGCCAGGTACTCGGAGGAGTGATAGGACGAAGATTCAACCTCAAGGTGAAGGGATTGCTTCGCCTCTGTGCTGTAACCTCTCTGGCAAGCATTGGTTTCTTCTTGGCAGCCCTGATGACCTGTGACTCCCAGGAAACTATCCTGCCACCAACCTCAAACATCATGTACGTATCGTTATCATTTTCTATTGATTGCATTTGACTTAGCAGCCTAAACAACAGAGATCATATCTAAACGTTATTGGGCAAGATTGGTGGGAGGCATTAGAAACAAGATAAGGACTACATCCAGTTCATTTTTGTTTTGTGTGGATTTGTCTGTATATGTACAGTGGAACCTGTCAAATTGAACACCTGTGTACATTGAACACCTGTGTACATTGAACAATTTTTCATGTCCCGGCACACTCCCATTGGAAATCAATGGGAGGCTACCTGGATACAATGAACACCTGTCTACCTTGAACATTGAACACCAAATTTGTTCCCGCAGGCAACATTTAACCTGTCTACTTTGAACATTCTTCACTGATTTGAAACTTTTCACTGAAAAAGAGGTCAAATGAGATATATAAGATAAACTGTTTCGTTAAGTAATACATTTCAAATGCTGAACATGTGAAGTTTTTAATTACATGAAGAAAGTGAGGTAAAGACATAGTAGATTTTGCAATAAGATGATCATGTTTCTCTAATTACCCTTGAGTTTGTTCAATTTCACCCGACCTCCAAATATTCAGAACCTGGATGCATTGAACACTGCATACATTGAACAATTTCTCATTTCCCAGGAGTGTTCAATGTAGACAGGTTCCACTGTATTTGTATTTGTACTTCATGTTAGTATATATGATATAATATTTAAGGATGATATAAGATACTTGTATTTATGTGAAATAAAAATCCGATTACACACTTTTGTAATGTGAAATAAAAAAAGAGGTTGGTGATAGGAAGGCAACTGTGGTACAAGCGACATAGCATTCTCCTACCCAGAGATCCCGCTACGCATAGTATCTCTGCCACTACGTCGGGACTATTTCGCGGAATATTTTGAAAAGTGACGTCATTGAATATATCCCATTGGTCAAAACGTGTGATGCACGCGACGCGCGTGGTCAAAATTACAATCAACAATGACGTCATCCTCGCAGTGGCCTGTTTGTTGCGAGAGCGCTGGACGGTCGACTGGCTGATTGGTCAATGCAGGACTTTTCACCGCATATTCTCATGAGCTATCGCAAATAGTACTATGGCATTACGCCCGAAATGTCATATATATCGTAGTTTGCGCAATTATAAATAACTGAATGGCGAATAATGCACGGAAGCTTCATATTTGGTATACTTTTTCAAATCGTACAATGAAACAGGACGGAACTTAAGAAAACATGCATTAGTGATCGTGCGGTCGGGAGCAGAGATACTAGTCGTGTAGCAATCCAACCGGAAGACGGTATCGTCGCCCTGGCAGAGTGGCGACATAGATCCATCAGTAGCTGTGGCATATATGACATCCCTCGCAGTTGTTTGGATTCGCTTAGCAACATCTTCAGGGTATCACAAAGTCAATTTCGAATCCTATATCTTTATTTTAGATATTGTGTGAACTATGGATCCATTGTCAGTGGGATAAGGCATGTAGCATCCCGCATGTGTCTTTGAACACTATTTTGATGGGGAACAACAAGAATAATCATGAACTAGTTTCAACCAAAATGTGGTATTTCCTGATTTTGGTTAAAATAATTCAGCCTTAGCTACTTGGTGAAACTCTTT
>OZ012691.1:40772071-40827149 GCA_963942565.1 Maea johnstoni | reverse complement strand
TGACACCACCGACACCATCAACAGCAACAACTACAACAATAGAACCAAGAGAAGTAGTATCAGCATCAGCAGCAGATCCACAGCCTACCACAACAGCAACTGCAACTGATGTCACAGTGGTCGCAGATACCAGCACTGAAAGTGGACCTACAACTGACCATGTTGACCTATTGTCCAGACCACAAGAGACCACAGCAAGTGGTTCCACTGCTGCAGTGGGACTCCTGGCCACTCACATTCTCCCTACCGGGCTCATGACCACAGTTCATCAGTCATCCACTATAGATATACGTCCGATTAGTAAGTATCTGGACTTGCTGTTGAATATATATATATATATATATATATATATATATATATATATATATATATATATATATATATATATATATATATATATATATATATATATATATATATATATATATATATATATATATATATATATATATATATATATATATATATATATATATATATATATATATATATATATATATATATATATATATATATATATATATATATATATATATATATATATATATATATATATATATATACACACAATTATTATTATTATTATATAATGATAATTTTGCTAAAACGGATTGAATACCGCAATATACACAACTCCTTCAAAGGAACATTTTCCCTATATGCATATTTCATATTAATTGTCATCGATAAACTATGTACATATCCATTTTAAAATGTCTTCCTCGGGAAATGGCAAATTCAATGCATATATATTGGATTTGTGTGCACTGCAATGATATACCCATGACATTTTTACTGAGACAACTTGGCCATAAAAGTCTACGTACTTAACTACTTCAAATGCGATTTTTGTAACATATTGTATTTTAGTCTGTTGAAGTTTTCGGGAAAATGTTAATTAGTGTCAATCAGAGCTAGTTTTGAGTTATCACTAGAATGCAATGCGAATAAGGCTAATACATGTACGTTGTTGGGCTGGCACTACGTGTGTGTGCGCGATAGAGAGAAAGAGATGTACGTATTTGTGTGTGTGCGGGGGGGGGGGGGAGGCTTTGTGTGTGTGTGTGTGTGTGTGTGTGTGTGTGTGTGTGTGTTTGATAGAGGGATTGTTAGTGTCCGGAAATTCGTTGGTTTTGGTGGATAATATGGTACGGGGCAAACCTATTGTCTTACCAAAAGCAAATGATAAAATTTCACTCGTTCGAAGGCTATTCGAACCCGGGCAGTATTGTATTGTGTGTTTATTGACTGTAGTGATAAGGTACAAGACTATTGCAAATACAACAAAGATAAGTATTACATCAAAGACATAAAGACAAACTAACAAAATACAAACAAACATCAGGAAATAAGATTAAGTTAATACAAAAAAATAAGGGTTTCACCCAAAGGGGCTCACCAACATAAAATATTTACACTAGTATTAGTACTTACACTAGGTACAAGATCATTGCAAATACAACATAAATAAGTATTACATCAAAAACATAAAGACAAACTAACAAAATACAAACAAACATCAGGAAATAAGATTAAGTTAATACAAAAAAATTAGGGTTTCACCCAAAGGGGCTTACCAACATAGAATATTTACACTAGTATTAGTACTTACACTAGTAATAGGACTTGCACTAGCATTAGGACTTAAGTGTCTATCCAATACCATTATTGCTTCTCAAGGAAGTTTACGGTAGTACATTAATGGCTACAGCGAGGCCACCGCTCAAACATAAGCGGGTATAGTGAATAATTGAAAGTTATTATGTGTGGTGTGTGTAAAGGTAATGGTTCCACAGTATTAGTGTAGTACGGTACTCGACGAAAAAGACGAGCACTACACAAGTTATTGAAAGGATATTACTCGTCTGTAGATGTCAGATATATATTTACCAGAGATCACAGATTATTTTAACATAATTTCAAAATGTGCCCCTTCTGGGTGTTTTCCCATCAGGATTTCAAAGATATTTTGTGGGTTGGCGAGAATATGATATATACGTTCATCATTTATGGCATTAATAACATCCAACATTTCCTTTCTGGTACCTTCAAAATACGAGCATTGCATGACAATGTGGTTCTCATCTTCCCATATCCCGAGGTAACTGCCGACTTTATGGGTAAATGATTTGCATTTAAGTCTGTAATCATGGTCTTTTAATAAACTAGCATTACAGGCGAGTTTGGCCATTATTTCACATTTAACGGTGAGGTTTGGCATCAGATCAGTGATGATCCACAAGAAGATAGAACGGCCGTTCTTTAACTCTAAATAAAAGGGACCTGTTATTGTGCAATTCATAGTCATTATCTTCCATGCTCCATGCAATGTCACAAATTTTATTCTTCCATTCAGTTTTGCTTAAATTGCATCCGTTCGCGGCCATTCCTTTAAGCATATGTCAAGAATGCCGAATTCCTTGCACACGTTTAATATCTCAAAGATGGGGTTCAGAGATTCGTTTCTGGCCCCTCTTGCAGGGTCATTACGGTATTCTTCAGCTCTATGATTCAATATGTGTTTGCATATGGCGTCATCTGGCATAATGAGTATTATCATACCTCACGTGAAGATCCTAATCTGTGATTGGCTTACAAAAATTGGATTTTCCATCATGTCCACCGGCAAAATGTCCACCAGCAAAATGTCCACCGTTCTCACTGGTAACGCCTAGCAGGGAATGTGTGAGTCATCAGTCATCTGTGACATTGACGTTGTACACAGAAGCTCTTTTCCACGGCAAAAGCGGATCTACCGGAAGTCATTGTTGTTTATATTGATATTTTACCAAATTGGGGTTTGTTCGGTATAATAAAACAAATATGCCATGCCAGTGTGGGTGTCCTGATAGAATGTCTCCCAGAGGGATGATGGTTTTTGCTCGGGCTCCGCCCTCGGTAAAACCATCCTCCCTCTGGGAGACATTCCATCAGGATTCCCACACTGGCATGGCATATTTGTATATTGTCCTATGAAAAAGAAGCTTCTTGACCTTAATAAAACGGATAATATCAATCCCACCTAAAGGCAGTGTTTTTTATGGCGTTTTTAATCCGCACATGTCACCTGTCCTAGGAGGGATTTTTAAAGCGCAATGTCTCACTTTTAGGCAATATGTACATTGATTACACGGCATTAGCGATCCTCTTGGAATTTCATGAGTAACTCTTACCCTTTTAACTTGTCTTTCCCTTTTTGGCGTTTTTCTATCTCCCTCTCTACTTCACCGTGGGGTAAGGAGTTACTTGCTTAGACCCCGTTTATATTATCAGAGAGGTCTTTCTATATATTTATATAAATATATTGTCCCTGATATTATGTACTGTCTGTAAGTCAGTAAGTTAATGTCACGTCCTTGTGTGGTACCTATAGTATTTTTGATGTACCCTATGTGTTGGTTTGGGTGCTTATATCATGCATTTGTGTTTCTCAATTCTGCTTATGTTCTTTTTGGTATGTTATGTATCCTTTTATACTCCACAGTATAGTCAATAAAGAACGACCCCGCACCTCAAAAATATTCTTTTCATTGGCTGTTTATGTGCATTGGTTGTGCAGCTTTCAAGATATACAGATGATCATTGTTCAAGATATATAGTCCATGACCCAGAGGCCAAAAGTTGACTTGTTGATACCATATTGGGGGTCTATAGTCATTTTCTATACAGATATTAAAGAACGCAAAAACAAATTTTGGCTCTTGTACCAAAAAAATGGTTGTCCAGGGCTTCAGGGTATTACACTTATCTCTGTATACAACCCTTTTACTACGGGAGGTCAGCCATAGGTGTGTTATGTAAGGTGCTGGTGATTAATAGAGAATCTGAATTTTACAGAAAACTATTTGTATTCAAATGCATTTTCCTAGTTTTTTCAGGAATGGGGGTAGGGGTAGTAAGACGCTTATAAATTCAAAATGGTTCATGATACAACACCAATTTTGGTCTTAAAATACTCCTGAGGCATGCAGCTTTTTTTTAAGCATTTTAATGTTTTATTTGTTTTCCATTTCTAGCGGTCAGAAGAAAGATATGGAACTATTTCGAAAAATCATAAAGACAAAATGCAGATTTCCTCAATCAGCCAGCCGCATATTCTTTAATATTTATGATTTGGACTATCTATCATTTTTTTATTTATTTGTACAGGTCTGTTGAAGCATAGAATGAAATATTAGGATGCCCAAGTATCATTAACCTATCATAATTGCTTAAAAGATTTTCCTTGTTGGTCAGAAAATTGCTCATCAGGAGACGAGAGGACGTGTCACTAAAATCTGAATATCCCTGACTAAGCTACCACCCCTGCATTGCTATCACCCATCAAATTGAACCTGAGATTATAGGGAATTCAAAATTATTGATCAGAATATGCCCCCCAATATGGTACCGACCAACCCTCTGGCTCTTGGACTAATACAGGTGTTGGACATTCAAAATATACGGTCTTTCACCGTTCGAGATATACTGGTGTAACCGTGTTCATTGTTTAAGATGCATAGCTAGGTGTTTGGTGTTCAAGTTATACAGTTGTTTAAAGTTCAAGATATGCAGGTGTTTCATAGCCCCGTGGGCCAGTGACCCGCAGCATTGGCGGACACTGAGCACTGTTACGCCGGTTTTTATTTCATTTAACACATACAAGCATGTATATCAATTTTCTCATACTTTTTCACTTATACGTATTCTGTTGGTCTTTATTTTGCAATTTTGAGTTCCTCGATATGTATTTCTAGGTACTAGGTCTTTCTGTTTGAAATATTATGTCGTTTATGTGATAATTTGTATGAAAAATCACTGTATAAATTGATTGCTTTCCAATTTTAATTTAAAACAATATTCACTTTCTTTCATTTCGTATATACACTCCCTCCATTTACAAGTATTCATAATTGACTAAAAGCCATATATGGAGACCCTGTTTTTTGAAAATACCTTAGATGACCAAGAAAATACTAAATTAAATGTATGTATGTATGTATGGAAAGAAAGACGCACTTTACTATACATACCTTTATACAATAACTTTTTGATAGAGTTCTTGTTTTCACTTAAGCAAAATTACACAACTTAGGTCTGATTTATTGTGGTAAAACCTAATGCAGTGCTTTTAGTTGACATTGTTAATTGTTTTTGAGGTGTTAATTTGTGCTGCTCTGTACTGGTCGACAACAACAATAGCAAAGGAAAAGTTTAATTATAACTGTATGGCACCAGAAGACGTGAAATGACGTGGCTTTAACCCTTATGCTGCTGGTGGCTTATTTGGCCAATACAAAACAATGCAAAAAGCCTTAAAAATTACTGAAACCCTGACAGATGGGTACTCATTTGAGAGTACTCGGCGAGAGCTATCCAATGAGTACCAACATGACAGGGTTTGAATGGTTTTCAATTATTTTTACGTTTTTGTACTTAGAACGAAAGTAGCCTCAGCATTGGAAGGGTTAAAATTTGGAATGAAAATTGGAATTACAATGGATGGAATTAACCCTTTCATGCCTGGAGGTCACATTTTCAGTTGCCATCTGTACTGACTGTACTTTTGAGAATAACTATGGAATCAAGCATAAGTTTGCAGACAGCTGTGGGTAAAGCCCCTTTTACACTAGCAGAAATTTTGCTGGCAACGTACTGGCGACCATTGGCGACGGGGGGCAATAAGTGAGTTAGTAAGTTTTTATTGACTATGTCTTCGATATAAAAGATACATTGTACAAACTTGATTCAATAGAAAATTATGGGGGTAAAAATGTGGTGGCAATCCCCCGCAACCATCTTTTGCCACCACGTTGCGAGCAAGTTTCCAGCATAGTGTAAAAGGGGCTTTAGGTTCTGAATAGCACTTCACTTTCACATATTTTCTAAAAAAAATGCTGTTTACGAAGGTATCTCAAGTTACCAGTGACTTTGTGTGAGGAGGTGATTGTAGTTGGGTACTCCAGTTTCCCCTACCACAAACTACTGTTTAGTCACAACTTACCTGTAATATGGCAGAAAAAGGGATCATAAACTAAATTCCAAATTCAAGGAAACATGCCACAAGGAGACACCCTCTTTTAGGACTAAGAAAGAGCAGATGGGTAGGCCTACTATAAGTCAACAGAAGGAACTCTGATTGATTTCTTATAACATCATATTTATTAGGAAGTTCCAAACAACACAAAAATATGAGTTCAATAATCACAAATCAAGAAACAAAATATTATGTAAAGTTACCATAAGTAAATGTTAAGCAACGAAGTAGGATTTCAAAGTAAATCTCATGATGATAATGAATGAGTTAAGCTGTTTCTGATGCACAAACATTCCATGTTTCACTATTCACTCTTTGTTCTTAATTTCCATCTATTAATTGAGAAAACATCACACATCCAAGTATTCAGTCATATGCAGAAAAGAATGGCCCCTAAGTTTCCATTACCATGCAGTGGGATTTCACTTTTCTATTTCCCTAGGTCATCATTGGGTAAAGTTTCATTACAGGTAAGTATGAATACATATACATGTATACGTATGTATGTATGTATGTGTATATATATATATATATATATATATATATATATATATATATATATATATATATATATATATATATATATATATATATATATATATATATATATATGTGTATGTATGTATATATATATATATTTATGTATGTATAAGCAACTCACTAATGCTCTGTCATGAAATCCTTAAATGTGATAAATGCCAACCATTCCAATTTCAAGCATTAATTCCAACACTTCCAACTGACTTAGTTTTTTTTATGTTTTATCACAAGATAACCACAGATTAATCAAAATAAAGTGAATTTAAACAAATAATATTTCAGGCTATTTAGTTTCAGAAATAATTCCTTATTTCTTTGCTAATGCATTTTGTTTTACTTTATAGTAATGTAAAATACAATTTGCATAACTTCTTCGGCACATGTGGTAGATTTGTTATTTAACTTTCTATGAGCTATCAAGCAATATGCTTGATTGCTATGTATTGTCATGGGTATTAACACCACACTGGCTGCGAAAGGCAATGGCAATTCAACAATACCCCCACCAATATATTTTTTCAATGGGAGAAGTGTTTTACACTGCTAGCATTGTATCGTATCTTATGCTTATTGACGTTTTAACGTTTTACAAAAGAAGACACGCTATTGGTTGGTTGTTTTCATTACACAAGCTATTTCAATCTATGACACATTTCTCTTAAGGAAAAAAATAAAATCCCTTCTTAACCCATTAATATTCATAGCGGCCAAAGGCAGCCGGAAAAGTTTTAGATGATCTTGTAGGCAAAAGCATCTTTAGAAAATATTTGATTGACAAAAAATGTTAACATTGAGAACATTACCAACAACTCCCTTTCAAATATTTCATAAATTCATTCTCAATTCTAAATTATTGTCAAAAGTATCTCAGATGAAGACAACAATTTCTGTAGGAACTCTTACGAATTAATGGATTAAAAAACCCTCCCCTTCTCTGAAATCATGTACAAATGATGTGATTTATAACTTATCGTTTGCTTCAATTTTATTTTTTCCTTCTTTCTCTCTCTCCATCATCTGCTCCTCTGCAGCTATTTCACCCCCAGTTATGTCACCATAATGAATTGCATTATCTTTTATCTCATTCATTTCCTTTAATTTTTCAGGTTTCGATTCCTCCGATCTCTCCTCGCCATTTTCGACCTCTGAGGGAGAGGCAACATCTTGGCCTTTTTCCGCTTCATTATTGTCGTGACTTTCGCAAAGTTTGGCTACGAACACATCGTAGGGATCGCTGAGAGTGACCTGATTGGCGAACGAGAGAAGGCGAGCGAGGATATCGTTCTGCTGTTCGTGTTCCTCCTCCTGTAGCTTTGTTAGGCTCTCATTGATGAGTCGGTTATAGCGCTCTCGTAGCTTGTGGGCGGCATATTTGGGTTGTCGCTGCCTTGTTAAAACTCCCTTTTTGTTTCCGACTACTCTGGTTATCTCTGAAATAGGAATTTAGACAAAGTTCTCGTAAACTGCTTGAAAATATGGAGGTACAAAGATGACTAAATATAAAAGGTAATTTGAATATTTTAAGACAAATAATCTCGTTAAAACTCTCTTTTTGTTTTCGACTACCCTGGTTATCTCTGAAAGAGAAATTTCGATATATTTGAAAAGACATCTATTATCTCTCCCAAACTGATTAACCCTTCTGCCGCTGGTGGCTAATTTGATCAATATAAAATGATGCAAAAACCTGAAAGCCTGTCAAATGGGTACTGATCTGAGAGTACTCAGTGAGAGTCACTAAAAGCCTAATCATTGAATCAAAATACTTACAGTAAATTTTGATTAAATTGTAGAATTGTGATATCAATTGAACTTGAGCTATGTCCCCTTCCCCAGGTATAAATATATCAATGTATGGATCCAGATGCATATGGAAAATTTTAAGGTCACCTCAAGGTTATGGATCTTTTTTATTCTATCGCCAAATATTAAAATAAGCTTACACCTTCTGTAAAATTGAAAATGCATCGGATAATTAATATCATGTGCCATAAGGTAACCTTAAACCTTTAATGGAATTTAAACATAACTAGGCCCTGGCAATATCATAACTTACGCTGATCAGTCATGAAGTCTGCAAAATTCCAAACCATTTCTCCCACAAGGAAATTGTTTTTTAAGTCATCAAAGACTTTGTGGTATTCTCCCATGAAGTCTACTTGGTATTCTTCTGTGAAAATGAAGGATGGAGTCTGAAAGAGAAAACATTTCTCCATAGAACATGTGAGAATCAAAGTAAAATGAAAAATCAAAATAGTCTATTTGCAGGCAAATAATCAATTCTAATACTAGAACATCAACAGGAAATTTTACCTTATAAACAATATTCATTATTGAGAGCACTGGATTTAGTATACTACCTGCAATCAACTGTGAGCTTAGGCCTAAAAAAAAAGTTGTTTGTTTCCTGTAACCCTACCCTATCAAGTGCTTATCCAAAACAATCCTTACCCTAAAGTTTTTTCCGCCCTCCCAACTCCCAATCAACGTAAAACATGCATAAAACACACATTTTTGACCAAAAAAATAATGCAAAAAAAAAAGTTTATGCCGACCTACCTACCCTATTTTTTCCGGACCGTTACAGGAAAATCTTTTTTAGGCCTTAAGTGTTCATAGCAAACTTGTACATTTCTCCACAAAGGTCGATCACTAGATACGCAACCAGCAGGTCTAGCTTAACATCCTGGCTACGACTAATATCCTGGATGTTGGACAGGATCACTCAAGAAGTGCGTTATGCACATGTTGGTGCGCAACTTACTCTGTAATGCAAACGATACCAGAGCCCTCAATGGTCTTGGTCTCCTAGTATAGTGACGTCACACTAGATTTGGCGAGATTAGGTGTAGCCAGGGTTCAGTAATGGGTCCTATGGCAAATGGCCTGTGGCGACGAATCCATGTGTCCATTCATCTAAGATTTCTCTAATACATGGTGAGTCAAGCCTCTGCACCATACTCTTCCATCCTAACTCTAACCCACGATAAATGTATGGATCGCCAGTTATATAGTACCTGGTGTAGAACTGCTACAGTGTCAGCACCATATTCTGTCACTAACACTCTTACCAATGATAATATAAATGTTTGAATCACATATCTGGTGGAGACCTGCCACTGTGTCAGCACCATACTCTGTCACTAACACTCTTACCCAGGATAATGTAAATGTTTGAATCTCATACCTGGTGGAGACCTGCCGCTGTGTCAGCACCATACTCTGTCACTAACACTCTTACCCATGATAATGTAAATGTTTGAATCTCATACCTGGTGGAGACCTGCCACTGTGTCAGCACCATACTCTGTCACTAACACTCTTACCCATGATAATGTAAATGTTTGAATCTCATACCTGGTGGAGACCTGCCACTGTGTCGGCGCCATACTCTGTCACTATCACAGGCTTCTTGAACTTGGAATGCCAGCTATTGAGGTCAAGGGTCAGCTGGGCCTTGATGACCTCTGTGTGACCTGTGTCGCTGTACCAGCCATAGTAATGATTCACACATAACACATCCACATACTGCGCCTGAAGACAAAAATAGGAATACTGTACACCATCTTAATTTTGCACATATAAAGTAATGCGCGCTACAGGCAGCTGCCTTAGAGGAGCAGTTTAATTTCTATGCACAGGTGTGGAATGACAAGCTATCGTGTCAGCGTGTTGTACAATACTAGCATAGGGATCTGATGTCCAGATACCGTAATTTTGCGTGTATAAGACGCACCCGTATATAAGACGCACCCCTTGTTCAGGCCTTTGAAATGATGTATAGACATTAGTATTGTGTATAGTGCGCACCCCTCTTTTGAAACATTGTGGCAGATCAACTCCTCACGAATAACGCAAGAAAAATGGTGAAACACATATCGAAATGTGTGAAAGTTGACATGAATGCTTATCACTCTGTGTCAGTGCCTGATACCCATTGTCCTAGGCATGATATAGATTGTAATCAATAAAATCTGACGAAGGGTGGTACTGTAATTACAACTCATAGAAGCCCCGGCAAAAATTGATGGTCATTGTCCTTGACGCATCATAATTGTAATTTGGTATATTAACCCGCCCGCTTGTTTGAATCTAGGTAGAGTTGAGTTCAGGTAATCCACTGTATCTCTGTGTGGCCTGGTGACTCAATGTAAAACACCTTAGATTTCTAGTTTTGTGTATAAGACGCACCCCCGATTTGAGTGGGAAAATTCGTGTAAAAAAGTGTGTCTTATACACGCGAAACTACGGTAATGGTGAGCAGTTTAATAGGTGAGGACTCCAGGGTTGCGCAAAGTCACATTAATCAAATTGCCACAATATCAGCACAGTATACAGTATGAGGGCTGAGAAAACATTCTTTAGAAAGTCAGTTAAGTCTTCCCTTTAACTTTCAATTTCAAAAACAGTGGCCATGATTAATTTTCGAAAGAAACCAAATATGGCAGAAAAAGTGATGATAATCAAAATTTCAAAAGATGCCACGCATTTGCTCTGGAAATACAGTGGTATGACTGTCTTAACAAAAAAAAATGATTAAAGCAGTTTGGTCTGACATATTTTTTTGATATTATTTAAAACAGCACTTGAGAAATACCTAAAGAAAGATTATTACACTCAAACATACATCTTGCAATTAAAGATTTTTTAAGGTATTTAAGTACCAGAATTAGGTCTTGGATCCACTGCAATGTTTAATCCATCAAAAAGAAATAAGTCTGGCATAACTTACCGCCTGGTCCTTTTGCCAGTTGCTGCCACCTATAACGTAGGTTACTGGACGTGTGGGGTCTAACATTCTGGTGTGATTAATAACAGACCTAGAAACAGAAATTATGTCAAATATCAGTGTTCAAAATTAACCCATTAGTGCTCCGGGCTGCCAAAATCAGCTGGACAATTTTGATAAAATCTTGCTGGCGAGAAACAAATTGTTAAAAATATTTGAATGAGATATACTTTGTAAAATCATCTTCAATTCCAAAGTTATTACCAAAAGAATCATAGATCCAGACAACAATTTCTAGAGCAAGTCTAAGGGTAGCTGAGCTACAATACACACCTCTGTGTATAATTTTTTTTTCTTTTAATAGACACTCGAGCATTTTAGGTGAACTAAAAAGTTTTCTGTTAGTCCATATCTAAACCTACTAAATATATCCATATTTAAACCTACTAAATATATTTCACCTTTTCTTTAACTGGTATCATGTCAAGTAAAGCCCCGTGCTATATTAATATTGTTCTTTTAATTCATAACTTCATATATGTATTAATAGGTATTTATTTTATCTCAATTGCTATTTCAGTGATTCCAGAGCTCTGAGCCATCAAGTCTGTTTCTAGAACTATCCAAAAGGCCCAACTTGCTATATATTCCTTTAACCCTTTATAACTTTTGGAATCCAATCCAACATTGATATTTCCTTAATGAAAGATATCTTAACGATATCTTTAATGATACTTTCTGCCTCCCAGCGACTTAAATTTGTTAAACTTAGTATGTAAAATTCTGAAATTTTGCTGATAAATAGTGAACTGCCGTTGTGTGAAGATGTCCAAGAATCTCTTAAATCAAGTTTATAACATAAAGCAGTATCAGTATAACAGATCTTAAACGATACAATAATTTTTCCTATTTGATCTTGACATTTTGTATCATATTGAGTACCAGTACCAATCCCTATTTATTTATTTATTTATTTATTTATTTTTAATTTTCAAAACTTTTTTTATTCATTTTCAAGCAATCCCTATTTACGGTAATTTACCTACCCGAAATATTCATGGGCTTGTGGAAGGTTGGCTCGCGGTTCATTGGCTACGGACCACATGATAGCCGACGGACGATTCTTGTCTCGGCGTACGAGCTCTTCCATGACTTCTCTGTGGTGAGCAAGATTTTCTGGACCCATATTGTGTTCATGTCTGTAACATAGAAGTAAAATATCAAAATATAAATTTAAAAAGCAACTTTTGTCAAAAGGAACCAATTGTTGAACATATTGTACCAATGCACACACCATTATTTGGACATGCAATACTTATTATTATCATTATTATTACTATTCTTATCATCATAATCATTATCATTATCACTATTATCATCAGCATCATTATCATATCATCTCGTAGAAAGATGTTTCTTACATTCCGACTCCAGGGCACTCGTCGATTACGACAATCCCCTGCTGATCCGCCTGGTCCATGATCTCCTCAGCGTACGGGTAGTGAGACGTACGGAAACAGTTGGCGCCCAGCCACTTCAGCATGTTGAAGTCCTTGGCAATTAACGGCAAATCTAGGCCCTTTCCTCGGATCTTAAATGAGAAAACAGAAACTTCAAAAATATGTGATACAAGAAATGGCAAAATTTACATACATACATCTTTAGTAATTATCTTTTTTTGAGAACCATGCTTATCAAATTTCACCAATTTGTATCCTCAAGAAATACATGTTGATAAAATACTGTAAATCATTTAAGTATAGCGGGAACAATAACATAGCGATAATAGCGCTCCGCCCATAAAAATTGCCCAATATACATATTTAAGGGCAGAACAAAGGTCTAGTCATGGGTAATCACATGGATACTGCATAGAGCCATTAACCACCTCCTTCACAATCTGGAAGGGGCCAGAGGTCAAGTTCTTGACCCCTGATCCCTAGTGAGCCCAGGCTAACTGCAATGTGGGTAAAAAATAAAGTGGGGTTCTCCCACCGCTATAATTAGATCATGCTATCCAGGGCAGTACCGTAATTGCGCTATATAATGTTCACGCCATATTTAAGTGATTTACAGTATTTGGTCATGTCTTGAAGTCATTGGAACATTTACTAGAGAATATTACACTCATTACACCACTTTATTTATGTTTATTATTAATGAGGGTCACGCGGCGAGATTTGTTGGCTTTCTATCCATCTGTATCTTAGTCTTAGGTTTTTCTTACATCTGAATCTTCGTGTTTGGCGGCTCCGTGGCAATAGAATGCCTTGTTGTTAATCAGAAGCTGAGTTTCCGTGGTCTGCACAGTTCTGATACCGAAGGGCTGCCTATAGACATCTGTGCTGTCGCCAGTCGTAACCTCAACCTAAATCGAGAAAAAGAACTGCATAAATGACTGTCAGACTAACCCAGTCTAGTAAAATGCAGTTCATATTAGTTATACCATCTTACTTACAAATACAAAAGAATGGCTATTCATTTATTTTCATCTCTTGAAAAACATTTATTTAAAAAAAAAATTTAATTATCTATTATTTTTCTTAATTTTTAAAAAGTTTTTTTCTTAATTCTTATTTTTTTATTCGATTTAGAATTTGAAAACAAACAGAAAATCAACCCTAAATATTCTGTTTTAAAACATATTATATAGAGTACACATACCGTGTTTTTTTTTTGCCTTATCATTTGTATTATATGAGCACTGATTCAATAAGTGATAACTACATAGATACCTAAGTGGATGCACAGCTGCAGTTGATAGGGATATGATCTGACGAAATTCAACATAAAGAATGCAAATACAAAAGCTTTTTTATAACTGAATATTTTAATTACCAATATGTACATACATCCTACTTGGAAGTTCAGCTGCGATATTAAGGATAATTGATAAAACTCAACGAAAAATGACAAAAGCTTAGGCCTAAAAAAAAGTTATGTTCCTGTAACCTTACCCTAACAAGTTTTTATTCAAAATAATCCCTACCCTTAAGTTTTTTCTGCCCTCCCAACTCCCAATCAACATATAACATGCATAAAACACACTTTTTTGACCAAATGAATAATTCCCAAATTTCTTTTACCAACCTACCTACATTTTTTTCAGACTGTTACAGTAAACAAACAATTTATTTTTCTAGGCCTTACTTAAAACTGAACATTTTAATAACAATATGTAGATAAATCCAGCTATGGTTGATAAGGATATTTGATAAAACTCAACAAAAAGAATGCAAATGGCAAAAGATTACTTATAACTGAATATTTCAATAACCAATATGTAGATACATCCAAGTTGGATGGATGTACAGCTACTGTTGGTATGTATTATATTTGAAGAAATTCAACAAAAAGAATGCAAATTGCAATTTCCATAACCTTACCTGTAATGTGTACATGTATCCGAAGTGGGTCGCATTCATTGTGTACGGCCACCATAAAGTAGCACCAGCTACAGATAATTTCCCTTCCTCTCCGGTTCCACTTGCCACGCTCTGTTTCCGCTTGTCCAGAATATTCACAGCTACTTTAGAAAGATTCGTTACAGCACCAGCCACAGCCACCTTGTAATTGACAATACCTGCCATAGAGAAGCAAAAACTACTTAAGACATTAACACTTAGAGTGTTTCTAGAAGGTATCGTCTGCTACTCTCATACTTTTGATAATAACTTTTGAATAAAGCGAAAGTTCACAAAATATTTAAAGGAGAGTTGTTGTTTGGCTCCTGATCAACATTTCTCCTTCAAATGTTTTCAAGAAAATGCTTTTGTAAGTAAAATATCGCCAAAATGGTCAGGCCTCTTTTGGCCGCTCTGAATGTAAATGGGTTAATAAAGGTAACCTCCCTTACCTAAGACAAATAAGGCCCTAGCAAAAATGTAATCAAAATCCAAGGTACATTAGGCCTTTAAAAAATTGTCTGTTTCCTGAAACAGTCCGAAAAAAAATTGGGTATGTGGGTAAATTTCTTATTTTGGATTTTTTTTTCAAACAATGCATGTTACATGGCCACTGTAGTATTAATGCAGTGTTCTAATACTGTATTTTTGTTGATTAGGCGTTTGGAGGGCAGCAAAATCTTCAGGGTCACAATCACTTTGAGCAAAAAAATTGTAAGGGTCGCGTTACAGGAAACAAACAATTTGTATAGGCCTTATAAACATTTAAATAGATAGGAATGATTTAAGACCAGAGCTTTTGATCAGGATAGGTAAATTAAATCTGATTGGTTTTAATTTAAATCATGAAAAATCATGTCCTGAACATAGGGGTAAGTGGAGATATAGTAAAACTCTGAGAATAGCCCTCTTTTATTCAAGCCATGAGGGAGGGGGCCCGGTAAAACAAATTTCTCAAAACTATTCCAGTCAGGTCAGCTTCTATTGTTTATTTTTTCTATCCTTAACCCTTTCAGTGCTGAGACAACTTCGTCTAAGGCACAAAAAATCGAAATATCTTGAAAATCATCTAAACCCTGTCATGTTGGTATTCATTGGAAAGCTCTCACTGAGTACTTTCAGATGAGTACCCATTTGCCAGGGTTTCAGTGAAATTTTAGGTTTTTCGCATAATTTGTAATAGACAAAATTAGCCACCAGCAGCATAAGGGTTAACCTTTACAAGTATAAAGTTAATGCTTATATTTCTCACCTGTTGTTCCATCTATGGTGGTTACTACTGTGATGTCATCCACATAAACCTTTGGTGTTGCATAGAGTTTGACGGAGCGGTGGATCCCGGCATAGTTGAAAAAGTCAAACTGCAGAACCTGCGTGAAGAAGCCTGGAGGATACCTAGAGAAAAAAAGAACACTGGCATTGAACCTAGAAATATTGATTAGAAAGGACATGCAGTTGGCCCTATTTACATGATCTGTATAAGGGATAGGCACCGGCATAGTCTTTATCTTCTAGGTGTCATTTGGACACCCAAACCCTCAAAAATCACACATCAGGACAACCAAATCTTTTTGTCCTTCATTCCTTTAAAAATGTCAATTTCAAGCATGTAATTTATCTTTTCCAAACCAATATAATGCCCATTTCATTACTCAAGGATATCGTGCCTTATTTTGATAGGTAAATACCTGTTTATGGTTGTCAACTTGTCATATGAGTATATTGGTGTCTCCCTTGAAAAAAAAGATGCCCAAAGATTTTACAATAGCCAATTTTGGGCACCCAGTTTCTAAATCCTTGCTAAGATCCAGGGTATCGGTACTTGATGCAATACCAAGTACTACAGGTGAACTTGGATATGACGGACCACTGTACTACAGACTTTTGCATATGACGGACAATATTCTAGGTCCCAGTACCATGCATATCAAGTATGTGTCATATGTATATGACGGATTTTGCATATGACGGACCAATTTTCTTGGTCCCATTGAGTCTGTCATATCCAAGTTCACCTGTATTATAATATTAAAAGGAAAAAAATATAGAATCGAAAAATGGCAAAGAGATTATTCTCACCATACTGGACATGATCATAGAAAGCAGATTTACCTGTTGGTGTCCGTTTGGAATTTAATTGTACCCGGTGGGAGGGTGAGAGGGGTCAGTGTGTTATTAACCGCTATGGTGAGAAGGTTTTCCTTGCCGTATTGGAGGTGATCATTGATGGCGGCCTCAAATGGTAAATGTCCTCCCACATGTGACATAACCTCAACTCCATTCAACCACTGAAAATGTACAGAACATTAAAAAAAAGATCAAATCAAATATTATTTATTATTATTATTTATTCCTTTTCTCTCCTGAAGAACTATGCTTCCAGGTTATTCATGAAAAACATTTTACATAATTCTTACAACAATGGTGTTGAGGTATGAAAAAAAAAAAAGCTACCAAGTGATTCACAAACTCAATCAGGGTCCTAGCCAGGATTTAGAAACTGGGTGCCCAAAGTTAGCAATTGTAATATTTTGGGGCATCCTATTTTTCAAGGGTGAAAACTTCATATCCTTCAACTTTACTTTGTTTGATATTACCCATTAAATACTTTGGGTGTCCAGGAGTGTGATTGTTGAGAGTTTGGGTGTCCAAATGATGCCCAAACACCCTGTTGGCTAAGACTATGATCTCAACCATTCTACTACTGTATACAGCTTTAATTTGGAGTACTAAAAAATTCCCTTTACAGCCCTGTTTGAGGGTATTTGTGTCACATTAAATGTGTGCACTGAAGCAGAGACAAAAGAGATACAAAGAAAAAGTATTTATTTGAAGGATGTAATTTTGGTGCTATCATGGGGAGTGCGAAAATAGCGAGAAAAATTCTGTAACAAAATACCAGTCATACAGCATTCTTACCACAATTGTGTTGTAGTGTGCACTGTCCACCCTTAACACTATCCGCTGATCCTTCCATTCCTTAGGTGGGAAAAACTCTCGATCGTACCACACCCAGCCGACGAAGTCCCTCAGGCTTTTACTCTCAGTGACGTCATTGTAGCTGGATGGGACGGGCATTGGGATCACAGGACCACTCTGAAAGGAGGAAATAATATATTGGTTAGCGAAGTCTACTCAGGGATTGTATCTACCATGCTGTACACAAAGGGTCTTAGCTAGGTTTTTCAACCTTTGTCTTTGTTTTTTTTGCCTATCTGAAACAACAATCCCAATTTTTTGCCCAGCAAAATTTAGCTATTCAGCTACTTCACATCCTTATACGGTGAGATTAACCGTCATATTAATAATCTATAATTATAAATAGGTTATATTTCGCAAAATGAATTTTGCATGGTTTAAAAATCATTTACCCTGGAGGAAATGTTCATCACCCAGGCACAGACATAAGTACTAGCCTGCTTGCCCCAGCAAGTGATTTTTTGAAAAAAGGGCTTTTGGGCAAGTGCATTTTAGTTTTCACTTGCCCGGATAGGCAAGTTGATTTTCAGAACACTAAACACATTTATTTAAATAGCAAATGGCCCAAATACCCAGAAATATGCAACAAACTAAAAAGAAAGTGATTTTCAAATCTTCAAATCCATGATAAACAAAACATGCCTTTCTTGTATATGTTATAACTTATTTCGGGCAAGTCAAAAATTATGTCGGGAAAGTTTAAATCATGAACTACTTGCCCGGCATGGCAAGTTAATTCTGAAAATTATGTTGGTGCCTGTCACCCATTTTCCAAATACTTGATGGAAACTATTTCTACCAGTATCATTCATCAATCCCATTATTTGCTAAGGCCTAAAAAAAAAATGGTTTGTTTCCTGTAACGGTTCCAAAAAAAATAGGGTAGGTAGGTAGGTAAATCTTTTTTTTTTTTTTTTTTTTTGTATTTAGCAGTAGATGTCCTGGAAAAATTCACCTATTACATTGTGTATTTGTAATTAACATTGTCACATGCTTCTTGTCAGTTATGTTACCTGTCACTTATGTTTCCTGTCACTTGTTTCTTATGTTTCTTTTCTTCTTCTGTAGGGGATGACACACAACCTAGCCCTAGACATGCCTGCTTTGGTGTGCTGCATGTGCTTTGTGCAACTGTAAACCTGCCCTGCTTTCCTTTCCGTGTAGTTTAGATCATAGTTTAAAAAAAAAGGAGGTAAAAAGACGTAGGGTCGGCAATGAAATGGTAGGGTCGGTCGGGTTACAGGAAACAAACAATTTTTTTTTTAGGCCTAAGATTTACCCAAAATTTGATAAAGCAGGACCAAATTATCATTCTAATTTTTCAATATTCCTTCATAAAGTTGCATTTTATAGGCCAATAGTAGAGCTATAGTAGTGCATAGATAGCATGTCATCAAATGTGACAGATGTGTCCCTGAAAGAGCTTCATGTGACTTCCATAACAGTATTTATTTTACGAAGGGTCGTTTTGCGTTGAAAACCTCAAAGTCATGTGATCTGAAAAAAATATGTGATCATGTATTGTCTACTTTTTCATAAGTTATGCACATCGCAAGTTCTGCCTTTGTTTTTTTACTCTGAATTGAATCCATTTGGCATCATCTATCTAGCCTGCCTATACACTTGAGGCACTCACATCTATAGGCAAAAATATATATTTACATACATTAATGTACATTTCGATACATTTACATACATTTAGATACATTGTGTTATAACTTATGACATATCTAAATGTATCAAAATAACACTTTCAATTGATGGCATGAAAGGGTTATTCTGAGGTGGGTTTTGAGGCACGGGAAGATAGGATAGGGGCGGTTCCAGGTTTTCTTGGTAGGGGGTTCTTTCAGTATGAGGGGGTTGATTTGATCATAGAGGTAGATCTACTACCGTATTCGTCCGATTAAGCGCACATGATTAAATAAGCACACAGGCCTATTTTTCATGGTTAGAGGGGAAACGGCCAGCGCAACTATTATGAAAAACCTGTAAAGCTTCCTCCCAGAAGAATATATACCTCCCCTCTTGCCGTGTCTGCAAACCAACGCTGAATTCTGCCATCTCAGCAGAATAATGGAAGTGCGGTAAAATGGAAGATTGCCAACACCCCTTCCACAGAAAACTTTCCCAACCTCTACCCGCACTGAGGTTAATCGGAAGAATACGGTACGTGCGCCATCAACGAGTGCGCCCACAACGTAAAATGGAGGCACTTCAAAACTTAGCGCTACTGATTTGAAGTGATTTCATTAATTTCCAAGGCCGCAAACAGGAAGGGCATTTCATTTTTGCTTATATTCGTCTGTATTTGAATATATTCGAATACTATTTGCATCACAGCGCAGCGACTATACGAGTGTATCGCGGGAGCCCTAATACTAAACAATAACATCATTATCATAACATGCCCTGGGCCCGGGGGGGGGGGGGGGGGGGGGATAGTGCCCTAAAATTGTGCTCCAGGGGTTGGGTGAATTAGAGTTCAAAGTGATACCACTATCCCCACCCCTCTGGCCCCTAGCATGGATTCAATTGACTGGTGCATAAGTGCTATTTATGTCATCTACCAGTAACCGTGACATCAACTAACAGACTAACCTCGGAAAGCGGGGCTTTGTACCAGGAGTTGTCAAAACCTTCGCTGCGATTTCTTGAGGTGTCCGCCCGAAAATTCCACATCCCGTTCAGATCCTTGGTGCTCCTACTCTCAGAGTCTCTGGGGTACAACATGCCACCTTGCAATCCATAGCAAACCCGTAAAAATAGCAGAAAAACGGGAAGGAATCGGACCAAGGAAAAGCATGTTTCCGCCCCCATCTTGTTGGTGTTTTTTCTCTTCTGCGAAGCGGTCTGTATTTCTTCTCGTGACTCAAGGAGAGCAGAGAACCATGCGGCCCTGCCTGGTGCCGTGTTTCAATTCTCTACCTGACGGCGAGGGCTATCCTCATATGATGCGTCTAAAAATAGATCAGAGGGGGAATCCCTGTCACTGAGGAGCCTCCCTGGAAGATATGGACTCTAGTTCATCGATCTTTGAATTTTGTATATGCAGAACAGTTCACCGATCTCAGGATCTAGTATATAGCATGATAAATGCTATACAGTCCTGTATGTATATATACCTGAAATGTTTTGAAATATTGATACATTGTGAGCATTTATATGAAGAATTTAGTTCGGTATTAAATAAGAACGTTTTTTAGATAGATCTATATACAGTAGCCGAATCAGTGTTGAAAGGTAATTCCCAGAGCTGTTTCCAAAAATTAATACTTGCACTACATGCACTCGCACTGAATGTGAATATACAAAATGCGAATTCAATATAGCCTGGTAAAATACGTTTATAAGCGTTTATATTAGACCCGACTTTTTGAGTCTGGCTAACTGTCTTGTTACAAATAACCTAAAAATCCCAACTTTCATTACAAATTTTCTGGCCCACGCACGGATCTGATGTCACAAATGCTAAACTAAAATGTACATGGAAATTTATGGGAAATTCATTTCTGAAGATTCGATCAATAGAAATAGGCCGTTGCACTTTGATATCATATCTTTAGATACTTATGAATATATTCAATCAAAACAATTAAATAGAGAGCAATCATTCACTTCCTTCTTTATTTTTAAAAATACTGTTTTGTGGTTACATTCCCTTCTTTGAATTATTAAGAAAACAGGGAAAGGTATTGAAATGTGAACATAGAGATTTTACGCCGTATGATTCAATACAAAAAATAATGTGATTACCGAAAGCCCGGTTCCACTTGGAAATTTATTGTTTAAGAATATGTTTTTGCAAATCGGACTACCGAAGATGTTTGCTTCATCATTTTGAGCAATTGCTTGCACACACTTCTAACATCACCATTTTATTCAAACTTTCCAGGGAGGTGCATTGGATTGCGCCCATTCTAAAAATACTTTTAATAAAGGGGCACCTTTCTCACTTTTGTATGGAAGTACATTACCTACAGGATAATATTGATATTGTTCGCTCTTTACATTGAGTAAAGTGGCTCCATCTACAGCTCGGTAAGGATCTTTTTGAATTTCACAATGAGGTAGGGTTCGGCACTGAATTAATAATAGGCTCAAAGGGAAATTGTCTTACTCTTTAAATATCCACTAAAGGTGCTTTCATTATGATTTATATTGCTAAACTTCTCTGCATACAACAGCTGTTGAGCTACTGTATAACTAGTTAATTTGGCGTGGTTTTTAATTTGGCATTTTATGGCGAATGCCCAACAACGCCAAATTAAAGATTGCATAAAAATATGTCTACATAAAGATGGCGTTGTTCTGACTGCTCCAGATGCCAAAATAAATACAGGGAAAATACTTTTTTGAAAAAAAAAACGCCAACTTAAGTACACGCCAAATTAACCAGTTATTTTCAAGAATCCCATTGATTTGCTATCCCCAAAGTCCCCCTTTAGTTTAGTAGGGGTTCGTTTTTGTTTATTCCCGTCACAGTCCTCTGGTTTTCTCCCATAATTTCTACTGTGTAGGCCCGATTCAGCCTGGAATTGGAAGCGAGGTGGTGACACAACCTTGTCAGTTCAAATTTCATAAACTCCTAAAGCCAGAATTTAGGATAAATCGATTTTGTTGTTATTTTTGCTTAGAATTGTTGATTCACTGCTTTCGATTTTGACAGTAAAGTAAATTTTGCACAAATCAACGTTGATTTAGGGATACATAAGTAGTAAAGCTGATTTGATAGTTAAGCTAGTTCGATAGCATAAGATGAGATTGGTTGATTGATAAAATAAAAAACTTAGGTGTATAATAGGCCTGACCCGGTTAAGAGGGTCCTGCAGCTTATAGCTGAATGTGATACAAACAGCCGGCTGGTGCCCACTACTCACTGTATACACAGGGGGCTCCCAAGTTATAAAAGTCCAGATATTTCCAGTTAGGATATAAAGAATTTAATAAAACTTGCTGAGTATGTTGTTTAGATTGTGATGATACTATATATGAAAATTGTGTTGTCTCAGTTTTACAAATTTTAAGTAATACTACCTCAAAACAGTAGAATGTAGAACCTAGCATAACTTAGCCATATAGGACATATATAGAGAACTACCTGATGAATATTGTACAATGCTACATTACTAGTATTTATTCACTTGATTTCTTTTGAAATGAGTATGTCATTTGAAATGAATATGCCTGTAAATGTATGGTAGGGGGGAGGGGGTCTCAACTTCTAGGTAGCGTTCTGTAGTGACTTGTATCAAGCCTTATCTCTCCATAGTCGGCACTGTTCAGGGTAATCCCTTGAGTATAAGGTCCAGCTGGATTTCCCATTTACAGTGTTTTATAACTGTTTTATTGTTTGATGACAGATTTATAATCAACTAAGACAGTATGTGTGTGGTAAGAGGGGTCAGAGGGTTCAGTTCATATCGACACAGTTCAAGAATGGATGTTACATTTTCTTCTTGTTCAGTTCAAGAGCTACAAAACTTCTTAAAACTCAGAGGGGTTTTAATAACTGGGCAGAGAAAACCTGATTTGGTGCGTTTATGTCAGGCTGCTCATGGAATCAATATAGAAATAGACCCAGATGGCTTTCTGGAGGATAGAGAAGAGGTTATTGGAGAAAAACTTCAAACTGAACATGGACAATTACCCAACCCAGGCTTGCTGTCAGGTTCCCCCAACCTAAGTATACTACCATGTATAGGGATAATGGACATATACAACTACCTGATAACCTTCGCCAACTATGACCATGCAGGATTGCGAGATTTCAAGAAAATGGAGGGCTACACGATGCATAAAGACGGATTTGTTCTATCCCTTGAAGCTGATCATTTCCCAGGATCTGGAGATTTTTGCTTTATCAAAGCAAATGTTAAACCAAGAACTAGAGATGTAGACCCAGTAACCAAATTGAAACATTATAAGGCTTGGATTGTGATGACAAGAGACCTATCCCAGTGTCATATAAAGTCCTCCTACTGCACATGTAAAGGAGGGTAAGTACAAAACAAAACAATATTTTGAAAAATTAAATATGATTTATTGATAAATTTGCATTACCTACACTACATACACAAATACTTGTAATTCCAAATTAATCTAGTGCTTGTTACTAATCTAATATCTTTTCACAATATTAAATGAATAAGTACAATATCCTTAATAATGAAAGTATACTAGCCATCGGTTAGTTTCGTATTTTCACTTGTCTCAAAATGTACCAATATCTATATTTCAATAATAATTACAGATAACCACTAGATGAAATTCCTACACAAAAACTAAACAATAGATGTACAGTCTAAAAACTACAATTATTCTCATGCAAGCACCTCTCTTTTTCTAGGATGGATGGGGGCTGTAGGCATGTAGTAGCTACCTTATTTGAAGTCATGGAATTTCTCAATGACCAAAATAAGCAAAGTGTTACTTCCCAAGAATGCCTATGGATAAAAAGAGGAAATCGTCAAGCTGATGAAAAAGCTATTCCAGTCACACAGCTGAACATACAGGGAAAGGATGACAACTCAGTACAGCAAAAGGATGCGTGTAATCCTGTTAATGAAGGAGAGAGACTGCCAGACCCACCAACCTTCTTCATAGGGTTAAAGCAAATTAGCCCTCGTTCCTGTATACTACATGCAGTATTTAAACCTGACGACAACATAACAAAGAACACACCAAAATTGAGTCTGCCAACACCACATGAAAAAATTGAAATATTTTACGCAGAAAAGTGCATGGACAGAGGTGACTTAACTGCCTTGGAGCATTTCAATGAGCTATTAGATTATCTCTCATACTCTCCCGAAGAAATTTCTATCATGGATAAGGAATCTGAAGGACAGCATGAAAATCCTAACTGGCATCTAGCTAGAAAGGGATTGATAACTGCATCTAAAGTAAAACTTATTTATGCATGTAGGGACAACAATAAAATGGCTCTTAATTTGATGAAAGTTAGTACTTTAAATGAAGACAATTTACCAGAGCCTATTAAGTTTGGCCGTAAATATGAGCAAAAAGCACGTGATTTATTTTTGAAGTCCCACAGATATCACCATCATAAATGCACACTCAGAGTGCCTGGTCTTGTTGTAAGTGACACCACAGCTTTTCTAGGAGCAAGTCCTGATGGCATAGTTAGCTGTAAGCACTGTGGAAAATTCCTTATAGAAGTTAAATGTTTTCATTCAAACAAAAATTTCCACCCAAGGGCAGCAATGTTATGTTCAAAGGTTCTTGAACAGGGAAGTGATGGGACCATTACAGTCAACAAAAAACATCAATACTACTTTCAGATCCAAGCTCAGATGGCAGTTACAGGCATTAGAAAAAATGTTCTTTGGTTGGTTATACACATAAAGGTATTCACACTGAGGATGTCAATTTTGACAGCCAGTTTTGGGCTGATGTGGTCGATAAGTTATTTGACTTTTACAGATACCACTATCTTCCTCTGCTGGTTGGTTAAGCTTATTGAACTAATGGTGGTTGAAGATTACACAAAAATGCAGCTATAGTGACTAGTTCATCTATGTTGTGACGCAAGGTAATTGGAATAACTCCTGATAAAATTCTGAAGGTTTTTAAGCGCCTTATAGCCCGTTCCACATGAATCCTTACTCTTGCTATCTTTTTTGACCGATTTACTGCTTTTTTGCTAAGGTTCTTTCCATGAGTGAAAGCCGGAATATTTAAAGTTGCCTTTTTCTCCAAAAGTAAATGGCGAATGTTAAACCCCCGATCTGCCATAATATCATCTCCCTCTTCAACCTTATCCAAAAAGTTACTTTTCTTAACAATTTGAAGGTCAGATACAGATCCACTGTATACTTTTGAGAGAAAAGTGAAAGCCCCACTTGGCATTATTCCAACAAGTTGTTTGAATGTATTACTATGCTTATACGTTGACCAAGTCTGCCTCTGAGCTGTAGGTCTGAAGGGTTTTTCAACAAAGTATTCAGTGCAATCAATGATACACCTGGTTCTTGGATACGTCTTGAAAGAATCTGGCAAGTTTGCTAAAACTTCTTCTCTGCCTGGCCAAATGATTAAAGGAGACAAGCATTTGTTTAAAAACATTATCCAAGCAGTAAATATTCGACACACTTGTGACTGAGAAATCCCAAATAGGAATCCCATGTGCCGTGTATCATATCCTCTCCTTATCCTGATGAGAGTAAGGAAAAATTCCTCAAGTAATGACAGTTTTCTCTTTCTAAGTCTCCTTTTAGTAGTGCCATTTCTTTCACCGCTCAGCTGGAAAACTGCAAATGGTTCAAGCCACTTAAAGAGAAACATCAGTGTGACTATACTTGGTACACCAGTATATCTGAAGCAGTTTTCATCACTTTTGGTTACTTCATGCTTTATATTTTCTCTCACAATCCGTGCACTTGTAGTTTTGCTGATACCATTACCGCATGAATCACACTTTATGTGTGATGTAATGGAGGGATGCTGCTGACTGTCTATATCTTGTGAAGTACTAGGCTGGGCAGTCTCCGACATGTCTACCAATGCCTGAGCAACTTCCCTCTCCTTCTTTAGCATTTGTTCAGATTTATTCAACCTCTTCCTCCTCTTGACGGTCTGGGGGGTTCGATTAGCTGGTTTCCTTCGGCTTTTGCTACTAGGGGTGTTACCAAGAGTAATAGCAGGCAAGGGATGGGGGCTTTCCTCAGTTGGGCCTACTCCATTCTCCCAATGCTGGAAATGAAAGTAACAACTGTCACTGTCATAATCAAGTTGTTTCTAAATCTCCATAAAGATAAACAAATATATATATATACAGCTGTTTATTTGGGATTTTGATTTTTTTACTGCTATAGTAAGGATAAACCAGCAGGTGTATAATGTCTGATTATATTATATGAGCATGAAATGTAGCCTGTGTAATGACATTTATTTTCAGCAACTCGTAATCCCCATAAAGTTGTTTAAACATGGGTAATCTCTTTTGCATTGTTAATTATGTAGATTTTGAAGTACAAAATAAAGCAACAGTACATACCTTTGAACATACATATGTGTTTCTGTTTATCTTCTCAACATTCAACTGCTCATGTGGTCTTCCACATCGATTAATCCATTCCTTGCAGTCATCTAGCCTTGTTTTAGGTTTAGGGAAAGGGTAGAACATCACATCCTTCATATGTGGTCTATCATCATATCTGGAGTCACTGTTACATGTTCCCCATGCACACCGTTTGATTCTCATTTCTACTAATTTGCTGGATACAGTTTTTTACATGCAATAGCAACGAGTGAGGCACCCAACAGCCACAGAGTGCATGCTAGCAAGTGGTGTCTCACTGGCTCTGGGGGGGCCTGTTTGATACACCCGGCCGTATCTAGGTCACCACATGGCCCTTAACGGGATCACTCCTATTGCAACCTGGGCACTTAAGTATTTAGGGGGGCGCATACGTTCGTTATCAAAATTAAAAAATACCCCTAAAGCACTGATTTCCGGCCAAAAAAGCACCCTTATTTTAATAAAACGCTGATTTTTTTCCATTAAATAAACACACCTTCTTTTATCAAAACACTTACATTGGATGAACGGGAACACATATTTTAACTTTAGATGTTATAATCGTCTGCCTGTTTAGCGGCAGCAAACTCGGAAGTCCAGTCACTTCGGGAGTCACTCGGCGTCAGAGCTGCGTATATTTCGTGGATTGTAAGGGAATTTTGACCCCCATACTTCGTACCTTGGTACAAAAAAGTACCCTTCTTTTACCAAATGATTTATCGCGGACATGCGGAGGTCTTAAAAAAGACCCCTTCTTCCGCGAAATATGTAACACAGGTGCGGACCCCCTCTGTACCTGAGTGCCCCCCCCCCCCCCGGGAGAACAATAGGTTTTTACCAAGTCATATGCAGAATATGAGTGTTTATAGGCACATCGACAAACACATGTCATTTAATGCCATAAAATATTACCAAAAAGTGGTCCTTTGTCATTATTGAAGAACAATATGACAAAGCATAACAACTCTATGTGAACGAAGAAAAGGGGGGAGAGTAAGAGCGGAGCCTTCAGATCCAAATAGGACAAATGGATCTTTTAGATGCATGGTATCCATAGACAGATACACACATCTCCCTTTTTTATAAGGTGATCAGGGTGTCACACCAGCTTGGGGTTTGCCGGAGGTGCCAACTCCCAGTGAACACCATTGAGCAAGCCAATAAGGTGTGCCCCTTGTAGGGTTTCATGTGCAGAGCCATTATATAATGCTGCATTTGAAGCAAATGTTTTCAGATAAACCCAAATGATATTTTAGTGTTGAACTATTTTAATAAGTGGATTCACAATAAAAACGACGTCAAATGTATTAAGCTGTTTTATTCGCACCTTCACCACAGTAAATATGTACATGCTAGGAGCTCCTTTTGAAAGTTGTCGATTATACATATTGATACTTGTAAAGATAACTTTTTAATAGATCAGATATGCTTTTTTTTGTAAACGAGTTTCGAATTAGAATGCGATTACCACTTTCTTCTTCAAATACTTCCCAGAATTTGAGATCTTCAGAAAAATACTAGTAATGACCGGAAATACTCAGTGTACACCTACCTTATATCTGCCCTATGTTGACATGGTCAGATGCATCTACAATGTGATAAATGGGATGCCTTTTACAGTAAGTCATATCTATTTGAACTTAAAGTTAATACATGCTGTATTTTCAAGGGAGTTGTGCACAGTTATAGCTGTAGAGTGAGGATAATTCCAATGTGTTTGAAATATAAACTATTGAATGTCTGTTTAAACCTGCCTGTTTGAAAATAGCGTGTGATTACAGTATATAGTTGGTTTATCTCAATCACATGATGACGTTCCCCTAGTCACTAAACATGAAGCATGATTTTACAAAAATAATTGAATGGCATTCATTGCTAGTGTTCTGATTAACATTTCCCTTTCATATGTATTTGTGAACAGAAAATTAGCTCAGCGGGATATCACAACACTCTCCTGGTTATGCAGGGTTGTTAGTTTTATTAAGCTGTCTATGTTCCATATGCTGAATTATTGAAACCATCCTTTTCTCATTATGGGTAGGAATATTTTTCTATTGTCTAGACAAATATACACAACTAAAAGTGTTCTCAACCACGTGAAGAACTTTCATATTGATGTTGCTTCTAATCATTTTCATGGCTTCTATAAAATCCATCTGGAAGGAATGTGAGAAGGATGTCAGCGACTGTTGCCAAGTAATGTAGGTGATTTGCCCCAGGTACTGTGATTTTGTCTGCTTGCCTTAACAGCTGACACATCATTATTTCGCCTTATTATAATATTCCTAATCCAAGGTTTTCTAAAATGGAAAATGATTTACTTTAACAGGAAACATTAGGACAGATATATCAAAGGCTTGAAATGATGAAGCTCACATATTTTTCATAAGTCCATTTATGGCAAAGGTGGTCTCACTCTAGCAATCACTTTGTATGGTTTTGGGGCCAGTGTAGTGTAGTACACCCCATTATCACAAAGGTGGTCAATACCCTTCGGTGGCAAAAACTGGAACCGCTGAAAGAGAGCTGAGGTGAACAGGATAAGTTCAGTCTTTGCTAGCTGTTCCCCAAGGCAGATGCGCCTGCCCAGTGAAAACGGAATCCACTCCTCGATTTTCCTGAGAGAGTTGTTTTCATCCAAAAATCTTTCTGGGCGGAGTACGTTGGGATCTTGCCATACTTCTGGGTCATGGTGTGCAGCCCAAATATTTGACCAGACATTGGTACCAGCTTTGATGTCATAGCCACCTAAGGAGGAATCCCTATCTGCCATGTGGGGGATCCCAAATGGCGCTATTGTGCTAATACGATTCACCTCGTGAATGGTAGCTTCCAAATATGGTAATGCATTCCGGTTGGCCATAGTTGGTACCCTTTCCAAGCCAACCTCTCTTTTGAGCTCTTCATGCATCTTCTCCTGTATATGAGGATTATTCGCCATGTGAAGTAACATCCAACGCAGACTGGTGGATGTGGTCTCGGTTCCGGCGATGAAAAAATCTAAGATATTCTGGACCAACCCTGCCTCCTCTTCCTCACTCTGCATGTCATTTTCATTGAGATAAACGTCAATCAGGTCCCGAGGATTCTCTGGATCATGTGATCTCTGATGTTCGCTTATCTTTTCCTTGATGAATGCTCTCAGTTTGGCATCATGTTTGATATATTTTTTGAGATAGTTTTTGTATTTTGGCAGGAAATGCACCATTGGTGTGACATCAATCTCTGGGTATTCTGTAAAGTATCTAAAGAGGTCATTAATAAGTCCGAGTATTTTGTGAAACTGCTGATCTTCATAGTCAAACCGTTGCCCAAAAACAATGGAGCAGATGATATTGGATACTGCATTGGTTAAGATGACTGATGGATCAAAGGGCTCATCACCTTTGCTTTCAATACATTTCAGCAGGTGTGCTATCTCTTCTTGAATCCTAAACTCCAGACTGAGTTTGCCCATCCCAAAATGTCGTAAGGTATTGATGGCAAATTTCCGCCGATCTTTGAATCCAGGTTCCACAGCATCTATGATGCCCAGTCTGTGTGGGTTAGTTAAAGTGAGACGATACCACTCTGGGCGACTCGAGAAATCTGCTGCTTTTTTGATGAAGGCTTCCTTGATGCTTGCTGCTGTGTTCAGGATTACAGTGGGTCGACTTCCAAATTGAAGAGACATCACAGGTCCATATTTCCTAGCCATCTCTTCAAATACCAAATGCATGGATGCAGTAGTTGTTGTGTACGTAACAAGGCTGCCTACAATAGGTAGTGAAAATGGACCTGGTGGCAGATTCTTTGCTGAGCTGGTGTACCAGATTGCAACAGCAGCTGGCAATAGTGCGCTTATCCATACTGTAAATTCGATGCCCCACAAACTCTCCATCAGCATAGTCAAAAGTTTCACCATTGCATTGAGTACTATAAGTTCAACCCAGATAGGGCCCCGTTGAAAGAGGTACTGGGAGGACAGTACAAATACAGAGAAGGGGGGAGGCAAGTGTTGCGGCAAGGCGCTTAAGGCCGCAGGAGGAGTAGAAGTTGTCGATGTAATAAGGATCCGTGTGCCCAAAAAGTGAGTGGCGGGCGCACGGATCCAAGCCCAAAGTGCAGGTGGAAGGTACATGGGATTGGATAGGGCACTGATCAGCACGTAGAGATATGTGAAAGGGCAGATAGAAGGTAAATGGGTGGGAGTTGCATAAAGTAATAGTCATGTGCCGCAAGTGTGCATGAAAGTGACAATACCAACGTCATAGGGAACTTAATGGAACATTTCCTTCATCAACAGATATAAATTAATACTTACACCCATTAAACTTCACAGAGCTCAATTTTTATATGAAGGCTAGGCATTACTTACATTCATTAAACTATAGATTTTCTCGAAGAAATTCCTAACTTCACAACTGTGGAAATGTTTATTATAACCAGGGAATTTCATACACTAATCAAATCGGCCCTTATAGCGAACGCCAATTCAGGCAGACCTTCTCTCTGGGATCAGTGGATTTGACCAACAATTCATTTTAGTTAAGTGAAATAAAAATAATAAAAATATAGACATCGTTATTTAGAGAAGGAAATGTTTCAAAGTGCCAGACGAAGGAATGGGCAGGAAAAGATGATGCTAGTTGCGGTCAGATGGAATCGAACCCGCAACCTCTTGCCCTGCAGGCAGGCGCTCTAGCCACTAAGCTACGGCGCCATCTGTATGACAGTGCGGTTTGAAAAGAGAGCTATATTGATGAAATCCCGTAACTCTATTTTGGATCATTCCTTGCATTCCGAGTTTAGTCCTGTCATTTACGTGACTGAATACCGGAGTAAATCTTTGAAAAAGACCGCCAGGCCACTTTTATCAATGACCCCACATATTTACATACGGCCCGAAACTGATTATGACCTACCTACCTCATGCGAGCCAGTAAAATAGCCAAATCAAATCTGGCGCCTGTTATCTAACTACTCCAAACCGGCTCGGGATATAGCCGGAATGACGTTAGAACCCAATAAGGAGCGCCAAAATAGCTGAAAAATTGTATTTGATCTTTTAATCTAATGCCTTTTCAAATAAATAAAAAATAATGATTATATCAATACGCCTTTACATGTCGTTAACTTTATGGCATCGCCAGTTTTGCAATCCAATTTTCCTAGTGTTATGAACTTGCTATTCTGAGGTTCAATTAGTTACATCTGCTGCCGTTTCACTTTTGGGGGCGCTACGCGCTGCATGAACATTTGCGTCTAGTAATCTACTTAAGGTCAGTATGAAGAAATACAGCAGTGTACTATCAATATTACTAGATACCTGATGTTTAGACTATAACCTAGACTGGCTGCACGTACACCAGATTGTTAGCATATCATTATCAAAGCATGGCTGCTTTTAAATATCAAGATTACCAACAATCCAGGCCATGCAAAGTGTGCATGCTTTGTATGACGCAGCAGGCCCGAGATACTCCAGATCTAACATCTCAAATGCAAAACTAAAATCTACATAGAAATTTATTGGAAGTTCATTTTTGAGGATATAATGAATATAAATGAACCGCCTCACTCGGATACTGTAGCTATAGATACTTTTGAATATTTCCAAATAAAAAACAATTATGTAACAAACAATTAATTCACTTCCTTTTTCACTATCAAAGATACTCATTTGTGGTTACAATTTCCTTTTTTTTTGAGTCATCTAGAAAGCAGTAGAAGGCCTTGACATACACACTCAAACCCATTTCTGACAAATATATAAAGGTGGCAGCAAGCAGTTTCCCCCAGAATATGAATATTGATATATTCTGCTGAATGATACAATGAAAATTATGGTAATTGTGGAATGTCGGCTTGCATTCATTTTTCCTTTGATAAATTGTTGCTTTTAGTATTTTGCTAGATAACCACAGACGATTACTTCATCACGTTTGGGTGATTGTTAGCACACATTTTCGTTAGTTTACCAGTTTCTCTGCAACCATAGATGTACAACATATACAATTGAATTAGCCCGTTCAAACTGCACTTTCAAAATATAACCAAACATGAATTATGAATAATCATAATCAATTAATGAATTTTCATAAATAAGTCGTGATTATTTATATTCAGCCTTAGATATGAGTATTTGTGATTTATATTATAATTATCTATCATAATTCGAAATTATATATATAAAATGTGTTTTTTACTAGCTCATTCAGAAATATTCATTATATTGACAGATACTCAATAAACCAATTACAAGTACTCACTGATAAATCAAAAATATTTAAAAATGAAATGTAAGCATTCAAAATTAGTTAAGAAATATTCTTAGTGGGTCTGTAATGGTAACCTTAACCCATTAGGGGATCCCATTCTCATTGTGACTCAACTGGGATGTCATTTTTGTTTTAATAAAACCAAAATAGAAATAGTTCTATAGAAATGGTTTTAGCGTCATATATAATTTTTTCTGCCATAAAATAGCGCTTTATAAGTGACCAATTTATTATTTATCATATATTGCGGCTAATTCGTGAAAAGCCGGGGTATGCCACCACCTAACCTCAAGTAAAATAGATTGTACACAGCAATGCTATATAGTCAGTATAATCTGAAAAAACTGTTGATTGAGATCGCTCACCTGAAAGGAATGCGATTTGGACACAAACATTAGTTCACAAGGGTTCGGAAATACCCGCAGAGCTCTCTTGTTAAAGCTACAAATTCAATTTTGTACCCTGGTCATCTTTGAAGTTGAATATCTGAACACTGAGTTTTACTGAGCACAGCGGCACGTCACGTATATCATTAAATTGGATTACATCTCATAGTTCACGAACTATGATAAACTTGTCAATATCCTTAATACATTATACTCACTATTAGTTATGCCTCATGCCATGACCACGTCGTAGGTTAAGGTAAGTAACATAATATGTTTATACTTAAACATATGTGCTTATTATGCATACATAATTGAATGTTTACTTTGAATATGCTTAAACATCTGCTGGGATCCTAGGCATGCCCTTATAGCCGAGTGGTCGTAGGTGTTGCCACTTACTGCTAACTGTCTCTTACCACTGCCAGGGCTCGAATCCCACCCAGCGTATGTGAGAATGTTACCAGTTACTTGGGGTTGGGCGGTGGTTCTCTACGTATACGCACCTCTCACAACTGGCTAGTCACAATTTCGCCTAATACAAATTGCAAAAAAATGACGATGATATACAAATTGATGCCGGGGTTCAGGGCTGTTCTTTTTTCAGTACCCCATAATCATGTGTATATCATAAAATCATGAAGAAATTCAAACGACCACTGATAGCAATTCAAGGGTAGATTATGGACGTATCTTCAGAATAAAATTCCCAAAAATAACAATTCTTTTTAATGAGACCTACATTACAGAACTCGTTACCTACTGGGGAGAAGCCTATTCGATACCAGGGCCATCTTACAAAGTTTATTGTCTAAAAACTGAGTTATAAGAACACAGCGACAGGTATAGGTTACATGTCTATCATATTTTACGAATGATAATAAACCTTTCACGGAGGTTCTTCACGATGAGTTATTTAACTCTTCCAATGCTGAGGCTGAATGGAAAACGATGAAACGATTTTCTGATTACCATCTAAACCCTGTCATGTTGGTACTGTTGGACAGCTCTCGCTGCGTACTCTCAGATGAGTACCAATGTGTCAGGGTTTATGTCATTTTTCAGTTTTTTTGCATCATTTTGTTTTGGCCGAATTAGCCACCAGCAGCATAAGGCTTAAAACATTTTCGAATATACCCATAAGCCTCAAACTTACTTACAGAATGTGGTGCTGTCCTGTGATTATTCCACGTTTCTCCGACATGGTCTTGGTGAATATATGATTATATATATATATATATATATATATATATATATATATATATATATATATATATATATATATATATATATATATATATATATATATATATATATATATATATATATATATATATATATATATATATATATATATATATATATTTAATATATATATATATATATATATACATACATACATACATATATATATATATATATATATATATATATATATATATATATATATATATATATATATATATATATATATATATATATGTATATATATATATATATATATATATATATATATATATATATATATATATATATATATATGATTCATATCAATATATATATTCATATGTTTAAAGTTACGTCATTGTGACAAGTCATAAGGTGATGATCAAGGAACATTTCCACAGGCATCAAGCGCACCGTTGGTTATTAAGGGGTTAGACTGCTCAACCTTTGAGGCGGCCCACTCATGATAGGTGACTGCCCTGAAAGCGCTAAAAGGGTGCCTATAGTAGGAGGATTCTGGCAGAAATCTCTACTTCAAATAATTCATCCCATTACTTTAAGGATGCGTTTACCATGTTTACATTTCCCACGGGTCCTTGTTATTATAGGAGCCGCTTTTTATAAAAATGTAGTTTTTTTTACCGTGGCACGAGTTAATCAACCTGTTGGTGTCTTCCCCATAATATTGTATAAGGTTATTCACCTGTATACGGGTCATGACTATGTGGAACAGCATATCTTCTCTTGCAGGGCCTGCCCTAATAGTTGAGAATTAAGGCGTAACCACTGTAATGTAAAAAAAGCCTTAGTGACTGTTGGCAGTCATTAAGGTCACATGGTACAAATCCTGATTGCTGATTGGGCAATCCAAAGCAAGCAATAATGATGCACTATATTGACTGTACTCTGAGGATAGAAAATAGCGCTGCTAATTGCAAATCACGCAGGGAGCATATGTGAAAACTGCCAGTGACATGAAATCACCTGGCGTTTTACCTGCGAACTACAGTTCTCTCCACCATTTACAACTAGACAACTAGTCATTACTTAGGGGTAAAAAGTGACGACAAATGAAACTCCAAACCAATTTCTAAGGACCTTTTACATGAGATTGGTTCCGTATCAAAGCTTGATTGTACAGCAAAATGTATCCAAATCAAGCGAGAACTCGGTTCCAGACCCTGGTTGATCCACACTCCTCGGTTAGAATGGTCGCTGTACAAACGCGCGGTATCGTGAAAAGCTGTTCATAGTGCCTTTGCAACTAAGTGACCTCTGTAACAGCCATGTTTAGGCTAATTTGTGCCTAGCCACGTGTAAATGGTAGAGGAAATCGGAGTACCTGTTGAAAAACACCACCCAGACCTAAATCACTGGCATCTTTCTCACATGCCCCGGTCGGAATTTGAAAACACGGAGGTCTTCATTTTCCCCAGCAGATAGTAGTAGTAGCCTTAATAACATTATCAATATTTATAATATGATGATAATTTCCAGACCCTGGTTGATCCACACTCCTCGGTTAGAATGGTCGCTGTACAAACGCGCGGTATCGTGAAAAGCTGTTCATAGTGCCTTTGCAACTAAGTGACCTCTGTAACAGCCATGTTTAGGCTAATTTGTGCCTAGCCACGTGTAAATGGTAGAGGAAATCGGAGTACCTGTCGAAAAACACCACCCAGACCTAAATCACTGGCATCTTTCTCACATGCCCCGGTCGGAATTTGAAAACACGGAGGTCTTCATTTTCCACAGCAGATAGTAGTAGTAGCCTTAATAACATTATCAATATTTATAATATGATGATAATTTGCATACCCTCATGCACGTCTCGGTGAGTAGCATATATTTACTTACTTTTTATCTCTATTTATATAAGCATGCCTTTAGTATACCCTACAGAAGACGCAATCGTAAACCGGACACTGGACCAGAAACCCGACATGGATACCAAGGGTAGCCTACCCAACAGCCCGAAACCAAAGGGCACAACCCTTACACCCGCAGAACTGGACTTTTATGACCCAAATGCGCAGGATCCGAAGGGCTCAGGTTCTGGAAGTAAAAATGGCAAGACACCCGATTATAACAATGAAGAGGGTGGCGATACCCTTAAATGTGGGTATGGGAGATGTACCCCAAGATTGCTTCAGCGGTGTAATAACCCTAAAGCGTTTCTCGTGTTTCTCTCTTGCTTCTGCATCGTGCAAGGTAAGTTTCGTGTTTTATGCCTTGTACCCGTTTTATGCCTTAAAGGGCAAATGCACCATTGGGATAACCTGGGCTAAAAGTATAGTGCTATTGAGGGGCGTACTCATAAAAATTTTGCACATCATTTTTTTATTTTTCAAAAACCTTTTTTATTCATTTTGTGTCATGTCAATAAATACAGATATACAGGCATGCCATGGGGAGGAGTTGTAAAGCATGATAGAACATAAGTAAATCTGTAAATGTAATGTATACAGATGAATAACGCTAGTCTTTCTTGTCATATTAATTGCTCAGGAGGTTGTATTGTTTCTCGAACTGTATTTTTTTTTACCTTTGATGTAATGCCGGTACTTCTCTTGATAAAAATGTTTTTGACCTCATATTTTACATTTATAATGTTCGGCTTTTGTTCTTTTTTCTTTGCATTACAAATAACCTTTTTGGTATGTAAGATAATGCTATTGGGGGCAGAAAATAAAAAACCTCTATTTTCATCGTTTTTTGGTGAGAGAAAATAAAAGATCTTTTTATTTTAACGACCGTTTTTTGGGGAGGAAAACTAAAACATTTTCACGACAGTTTTTTTTTTTTTGGGGGGGGGGAGAAAATGAAATAAGTTAAATTTCAACGTTTTTTGGGGGGAGTGTAAATAAATAAACCTTATTTTCACGACAGTTTCCAGGGGAGAGAAGATAAAACTTTATTTTTCCCGACAACTCTAGAGGGAGGGTAAATAAAACTTTATTTATCCTTCCTCTCCAGAAGGAAGGTAAATATATTTCAAGCAATGACTGGTTGCTTGGCTCATTTTTCTGGCAAATGGAACCTATCAATTTGCGAGAGTCGCAACAAGGACCACGTGCGTTTCCCTCAGTATATCAGAGAATATCATTTAAACAAAAAGTAATAATGGAAACATGTATCTATAAATTAACGTTTTTTTTATTTTCTCCTCCGCCAAAAACGGTCATGAAAATAAAAAGATTTTCATTCTCCTTCCCCGAAAGTTTCATGAATATATGGAATATGAATATATTCTTCCTAGACTAAGTTATGCATGTAGGCCATGCACAGGTTGCGAAATAAGGTCACTCGTGATGGGGCCTCTGCACGCTGAAAATACAGGCAGTAAATGTATATTTTCTGAAACTCTTCAGAGCATCTCAATCGGGCTGCAGCATCTGCATCCCGATCGAGCGTTGGACACGGACCTGGTACCAGCCCAACGATAACTGCATGGTGTATCGAATGCGAGTGCTTCAACCATTCTATAGGCGGACGTACAACGCCATCTATAACCGATGCAAGGCACCAGGACATAATTCTGAATGTTACACTTGGCGAGTGGTCTCGCCAAGTGTAACACAAAAGTAATTTTGTCTCGACAAAAGTAATTTTGTCTATGACAAAATTACTTTTGTTGACAGAAGCAATTTTTGTCAAGACAAAATTGCTTTTGTCAGACAAAAGTAATTTTGTCTATGACAAAATTACTTTTGTCTGACAAAATCAACTTTTGTCTGACAAAATCAACTTTTGTCTGACAAAATCAACTTTTGTCTGACAAAAGTAATTTTGTCGTTTTGTCATAGACAAAATTACTTTTGTCAGACAAAAGTGACTTTTGTAGGACAAAATTTGCTTCTGTCAACAAAAGTGTGCATGTTACAAACGGCGCCCCATATGAATACATAACATGGCATTGAACTATTTAATCAATCCAATCCCTGTTAGGTTTTGCCGTCAATGGTATCAACAACGTCAACGTCACAGCGTTGGAACGTCGTTTCGACCTACCCAGTTCAAGTCTGGGTCTAATATCCAGCGCCTACGACATATCTGCCGGATTGTTTGTATTGCCCATCACACATTACGGTGCGCATGCGCACAAGCCCCGCTGGCTTGCTGTCGCAGCCCTCCTCCAAGCGGCAGGTTCCTTCACTATGTTCCTGCCTCATCTTCTGGCTGGTCCTTACGAGCTGGGCTCATCCGCCCCAAGCATATGTGTGATTGGAGGTGATTAATTAATCTATTGTTCTCATAACCTGCTATTTTGTTCTTTGTGTGTGTACTGTCATAAGCGAATATGTGTGAATGCGAGATGCATGTTTATTTGCTACAATCCTAGATGAATAAAAACAGGTGGATATGAAACCAGCCGGTCAACCTAAACAGGCTGACTACGGCAAGTAGCCCATGAGTCGCATTCTGCGCAAGTTTCTCTGTAATGTAACTGATACGAGAGCCCTCATTGTTTTTGTCTCCTAGTGACGTCACATTTTAGGCCAGATTCGAGACCCCTGGCATAGCCAGGCCTTCACTATGATAGCGCATATATAATATATATGTATTGGTCTCTCGCTACATATCCATTCTCTTATTCATCTAAGCTACAATCATTCATTCATGTATGCTTCTGACGTTGTTTATATACTGCTACTACTACCACTGTTGCTCCAAATAGATTACCAAGATGGTGTCAGGAGATCCAAGAGTGAGAGATTGAGAGACAACACAAGCGGATAGAGATACAAGATTTCCCACAAAACATTGAGGGCGAGTTGGCATGGGGACGAGATAAATGTGCAGAAAGCATGCCATAGCAATTACTGATGCGACAGCTACTGCAACAACTGCATCAACTACTGCTGCTCCTGCTGTATGACTTCTGCTTCTGCTACTACCATTATTGTTGCTCTTGTTACCACTATAACTACTACTACTACTATTACTACTACTACTACTACTACTATTACTTTGACTACTAAAACTACTACTAACTACTAACTTTATCCCTTTCAATTTGTTTATATCAATACGTTTTGTTATATATTTACGTAGCTACAGTAAATAACGTATAGTGCTCTCTGATTCTGAAACTATCCTTGAGGCTTAAATTCATAGCCATTACAATATTGCTATGAACGTTTGTATTTGTCACGCTCAATTTCATTCCCCATACTAGTATAACAAGGCAAATATACAAATACGCCTAGTATAGAATAACTTATTTTCAGGCAACAGCACGGCATGCAGTATAGATGGCGGGGGAGGTTCTGGTTTGACCAACTATGTTTATATGTTCATTGCTGGACAGGTGCTTCACGGTATAGCGGGTACGACTCTCTACACCGTAGGCATCATATTTATAGATGAGAATGTATTCACTAGATCATCGCCATTATACATAGGTGAGTCTTTATATCAACAATTCTTTTAATCATTTAATTCAATTGTAATTCTCGTATTGTTTTTCAATTATCATTTCATTACACCCGGCAAAAACACAAGTAGGAAGTGTTAAAGCTGTGGGACTGTCAGGGTGGGCTGATCAATATGAATTCAAGGATGAAGACTGAGATATCATGCCTCTGTGTGCTGTAGTGTCATCCCACTATGTATGTGTCACATTTCTGCCTAACGTTCATGAAGTGTTCCATTAGGTGGTCCATGATGTGGCATTTTGTCTGTAAGATGTATACTTTGTCACAAGCTAGGCATTTGATTGCATAGATCAGGTTTATGTTGTCTCCATGTTAGTTCGTGTCCTGTAACTCCTGTTGGTGAGGAGGGAGTCTATGGAGTCTGACCTGTCTGGTTTATTGCAGTAGAGGCAGTGTGCTCAAGCCAGTGTTGGGCATGGGGATTAGTGGTTGTGCATTATTGTGGTTTGTGATAGGCATTATGCGTGCCCTGACCAGCTAGAACTAGATCTGTCCAGTCAAGGAGGTGTGTATATATATATATATATATATATATATATATATATATATGTATGTATGTATGTATGTATGTATGTATGTATGTATGTATGTATGTATGTATGTATGTATGTATGTATGTATGTATGTATGTATGTATGTATGTATGTATGTATGTATGTATGTATGTATGTATGTATGTATGTATGTATGTATGTATGTATGTATGTATGTATGTATGTATGTATATATATATATATATATATATATATATATATATATATATATATATATATATATATAATTATATATGTATATATATATGATTCAAAGATGTTTCTTCTAAAATTCATAATAGCGAATTCTCTTTCATTCTCTTCCGTTCTAGGTATCATCTCTGCTAGTTCCTCCCTTGGACCAACCCTTGGCTTTTTACTGGGAGGACTGTTCTTGAACATTCATGTTGATGTTGGACGCACTGACCTGGAAAAGTAAGATGTTTACATTGATTATATCATGTCTCTTAATGTGTGCAATGGTTTAAAGTGTGTGGATTGTGTCCGTAGTGAAGTTAGGGTACTGTAGGTAATATTGATTGGTTGTGACGTTATTATTCTTATTGGTTGAGCCACTTAACGCTGTGTGCCCAATCAATGGACAGAATATTTAATAGTTGAATAGTTTCTTCTCTGCTTAATGAGCAGAGACATTTGCTACGTTGAAACCAGAGTACCTAGTAAAACCACTACCATACCCCAGTCACTGGAAACTTTCTCACGACCTCTACCCGGATTGGAACCCAGGCAAATAATATCTATATATATATATAAATATATATATATATATATATATATATATATATATATATATATATATATATATATATATATATATATATATATATATATATATATATATATATATATATATATGTATATATATATATATTTATATATATGTGTGTGTGTGTGTGATATTGTATATGTTATTTTCTAGCTTGGATATAAGACCAGATGACCCTGCCTTCGTAGGAGCCTGGTGGATAGGATTCTTCCCATCAAACACAAAATATTTTCAAAATATTTTTAAAATGACTGAAAAAAATTTGTTAGAAACATTCACAATAAACATGAATAAAACATTAGCAAAATGTTCAATAACCATAGGGAAAACATTAGTGAAATAATGAATGTAAATAATGTTATGCAATAAAAATATGATATTAGTAAAACATTTACGAGAATAAAGGAATATTTTCCTACAATATTAACCAATATTTTTTTCATAATAATGTCTGATAACATTATGTTATCTTTTATCAACATTTTTAGTTAATGTTTAATGTCTGCGTATTACAAATGTTGTTTTTAACATTTATTGAATGTTTTATTAACATACTTTAAAATGTTTCTAAAACGTCTGAAAAAGTATAGATAAAATGTCAATTTATACATTAATGAAACGTTAAACAATATTTTTCCAAAATATGTTTGAATATATTAAACTGTAATTTTTTTAACATTTAAAATAAATCTTTTAAAGCTGCCTAATAAAGGAATATTTTCTCACAATATTAACCAATATTTTTTTCATAATAATGTTTGATTACATTATATTATCTTTTATCAACATTAATAGTTAATGTTTTACATCTGCGTATTACAAATGTTGTTTTTAACATTTATTGAATGTTTTATTAACATTCTTTAAAATGTTTCTAAAACGTCTGAAAAATTATAAATAAAATGTCAATATTTACACTGATAAAATGTTAAACAATATTTTTCCAAAATATGTTTGATAATATTAAACTATAATTTTTCTAACATTTAAAGACAAATGTTTTAAAGCTGTCTATTACAAATTATTCTTTAAATATTAATTAAGTATTGTATCTACAAAGCTACAAAATATTTCTGAACAAATTTGAAATTAAATATCTGAATATATATTTAGCAAATAATAACAAATCATTTTCTGCGATAATGTATGATAACATTATCCTATCTTTTATTATCATTTTAAATAAATGTTATACATCTGCATATTACAAATGTTTTTTTAAACATCGGTTTGATATCAAGAACACATCCTGTGAAATGTTTGTGAAACATCTGAACTAAGCTGTAAAGAAATGTTAAAAATGACATTAACAAAATGTTAAATAAATGTTTTGAAATGTTTTTGCCGAATTCTTCGTTCAACATTTCTATAAAACAGTCCTTTAATGATTCGAAAACATTATAAAAATACCAATTTTAACACAAAAACCGTATGAAATATTTCAGAAATATTATTGAGGAATGCCCTATGATATTGCCACATAATAATGTCAAAATGCAAAAACAATAGCTACAATTCAACATTATTATCTTAATATTAAATAACGTTAATATATAATCCTACAATTGTTAGCAACTTCTCTGAAAAAGCAATATTTTATGCTATAATTAGATAAATATGATCGATAAATATGAACTATTGATTTGAAAATTTAGGAAAAAATAGTTTCCAAATAAATATATCATTACTGGCATTGATTTAAAATTTTTGGTTTCTTAAAAAGCATGAAATATCAATATGTGTCATTCCGAAAGGCATTGATTAGGGCTGACAAAAATAATATAAGTAGCCTTCTCTTCTATCTTGAAAGCATTATTTGTACAGTATACTTTTCAAAGTAAGACTGAGCAAGAAATCCCTAAAATGGGGATTTCAAAAGTGTGTTAGTTATGGGCGATTGGTAAGTACATTTTCTTCTGTAAAGAATTTAAAACAACTATCTGGAAAGATAAATATTTCAAAAATATTGAAATAATGTTGAGTAAAATGTTACAAAAAATGTTTGGCATAATATTCCAAGGCCAGCAATTTTAATGGGGATAAATATCTTCAACAACAATGTCAAAATGTTTCTTAGAAATAGTTTATGAATAATTTAAGCAACAATGTATACATATGTATTTAAAATAGTGTGAAAATAATAATTTAAATGTTATAAGAAATGTTTTGGTAATAATTTTCAGGCCAAACGTTTTAATATTAATAAATATTTTTCAGAAACATTTGATGAATAATTTTTGCAATATTGTGTTAATGTATCTTGGAAATGTTTTAAAAATAATAATACAAATATTATAAGAAACATTATGGTAATAATTTTCAGGCCAAACGTTTTAATATTAATAAACATTTTCAGTAATATTTCACAGATATTGGGTTAAATATTTTGTAGACATAGCACAAATGTTTTCTGTTTGCGGGGTTAGTCTCTGCAATCCTCAGCCTCTCATGTGCTCTATTTTTCTTCCCTTATGCATTTGAGTTGCCTAGTGAGTATTCAATACAATACACTCCATTTCAGATCGTAAATGTTTGACTTTATCTAAATATATATGGAATTAACAAGGATAATGAACACATTTATACATTTTCCTAAACGCTCTCATTTTAAAATCATACTCATACATATGCAGTGGTGAGAAAACGTGAGCAATCGCCATGCACTTTTCTCCTGAGAGCAATTATAATGTGTTACATGATGCAAAGACCAAAGAAAATTAATATGTCCATGGAAACGATTAATAACATCATCATTTTTTATATATATTATGTCATGTTATTATTATTATTATTATCATTGATTTTATTATTATCATTATAATTATTATTGTTAATAATATTATTATTGTTATTGTCATTATTACGATCATTTTTATAATTATTATCATTATCATCATTATCATCGTTATTATTATTATTTTCATTATTACCATTATTTCTATTACTACTATTGTTATTATTATTATCATTATTATTACCATTATTATTATAATCATTATAATTTTATTAGTCATATCATCATTGCTATTACTATTCTGCCTGACAGATGCTGTCAGGGTACGGAACAGCAGGGTATCACAGGCCCACTGTGACGGCATGAGACCATCACTAGTAGGGCAGATTTTGGCACGTCACTTTGACACCTTCCAACGTCCATCAAACTTCTCCTTAAGAACCCCACCTTCGTGTTAACAACCCTGGCTCAGCTCCTGGACAGCTTCATCATCATCAGCTTTGTATCCTTCATGATTATCACCACATGATTATCACTGTGATGAAGGGCTCAAACCAAAAACCATCACAGAAGTACCAAACTTCTCGCAGTTACAAAAAATTTGATGAAACCAAATTTCTATATGATCTTAACAATGATTTAGCTACAGTTGATATTACCCTCTCTGACTATGAGAAAAACTGCTCAACCCTGAGTAATACTATCAAAAATGTTATTGACCGTCATGCCCCTATAAAGACCAGGAAGATTAGAAACCACTCCTCCCCAGCCATGAATGGTGAATGGAGAAGGGCTATTTACAAGAAAAACATGCTAAAGAACAATTTCTTTAAATTCAAATCACAATCATACTGGGAAGCCTATAGAAAGCAGCGCAACTACTGCACTAGGTTAAAGAAAATCTCTATCAAAAAGTTTTTCGGTGAACGCTGCTATGGGGGTACAAAATCACAAAATTTCTGGAAAACAATTAAACCTTTCCTAAGTAAGAAATCTGGCTCCGGTGATACTGATATCATATTGTTGGAAAATGACAAAGTCATTACTGATGAAGGGAATATATGCGAAATTCTCAATGATTATTATGTTAACATTGCAAAGAATATTGGCATTGAAAATGAAGAGGATGATATTGCACAGCACCAGGACGTTGAATATATTGCTAATAACCACCCACAAGATACCTTTCAATTTGATGTTGTCGATGAAGTCCAAGTCTATAAAAAACTTAAAGAAATTAACCCAAAAAAAGCAACTGGTCCTGATGATATTCCACCAAAGCTTGTAAAGCTGGGTTCACCAGTACTCGCTCCTATTATTACCAAGGTGATAAATTATGGCATTACCACATCCAATTTCCCTTCAAGTCTCAAGATGGCTAATGTTAGCCCTGTTTATAAGAAAAACGACAACATGTCAAAAGGAAACTACAGGCCTGTCAGTGTACTACCTACTATATCCAAAATATTTGAGAGCATACTGGCAGATCAACTCTCCATCTTCTTAGAAACTGTGTATAATCCATTTACAGCAGCTTTCAGAAAACAACATAGCTGTCAGTCAGTTTTGATTAAAATTATTGAGAACTGGAAACAGGCTCTTGATCAGAACAAATATCTTGGAGCTATCCTGATGGACCTGTCGAAAGCTTTTGACTGCCTCCCTCACAATCTACTTCTGGCTAAATTAAAAGCTTATGGCCTAACTGATCACTCAATTAATTTGCTGAGAAATTACCTTTCAAACAGAAAGCAATATGGAAAGATTCGAGAACTGAATAGCAAAGTTAAGTTCTTGTACCAAATATTTGGCTGTCCAGAGATTCAGGGTATTGAAATGATCTGTGTTTATACTTTTATACAAATGAAGGATAGGCATACATGTGTTTCAGTTTGTAATCATGGTGCTTTATGGAGTACCTGGTTTTCTCTACATGTTCTCTGCAAAGATTCAAGAACGCAAAATCAAATTTTGATTTTGTACCAAAAATTTGTTATTTGGGATCAATGGACATTAAGATTATCTCTATTTATAACTTTTAAAGTATGAGAGGACAGGCATAAATATGTTTCTGTTTTGAGCTGGTAGTTTATAGAGTACCTGATTTTTTCTCCATTTTCTATACAAAGATTCACAACGCAAAATCAAATTTTGTTTTTTGTACCAAAAATGGGTTGTCCAGGGCTCCAGGGTATTAAAATCTTCTCTATTTATATGTTTCTACCACAGGAGCACTTGCATATATGAGCTTCTGTTTAGTGCTGGTGGTCTATAGATTACCTGATTTGTTTCTACATTTTCTATACAACCATTCAAGAATGCAAAATCAAATTTTGGTTTTTGTACCAAAAATTTAGTTGTCCAGGGCTTTAGGCTATTAAATTGACCTCTGTATACAACCCTTTTACTATGGGAGGACAGCCATACGTGTATTATGTTAGGTGCTGGTGATTAATAGAGAATCTGAATTTTACAGAAAATTATTTGTATTTAATTGCATTTTTCCTTGATTTTTCAAGAATGGGGGTAGGGGTAGCAACACGCTTCTATATTCAAAATGGTTCAGGATACAGCATCAATTTTGGTCTTAAAATACTCCTCAGACATGCAGCTTATTTTTAATGTTTTATTTGTTTTTCATTTCTACCTGCCAGATGAAAGATATGGAACTATTTTGAAAAATCACGAATAAAAAATGCAGATTTCCTCAATCAACCAGCTGCATTTTCTGTAATATATGTAATTTGGACAACCTATCATTTTTTATTTAGTCGTCTTTGTCTGTTGAAGCTCAGAATGTAATATTAGGATGCCTAAGTATCATTAACCTATCACTATTGCTTAAAAGATTTTCCTTGTTGGTCAGCAAATTACCCTTCAGGAGACGAGAGGACGCGTCACTAAAAGCTGAATATCTTCAACTAAGCTGCCACTCCTGCATTGCTATCACCCATCAAATTGAAGCTGAGATTATGGGGAATTCAAAAATATTGGTTAGAATTTGCCCCCCAATATGGTACCGACAAGTCCTATTTTGGCCTCTGGCTCATGGACTAAATGTTCTCTCCCACAAAAGCGAAGAGGACAGACAAGTTAAAGGGCAAATGCACCATCATGATGATTTAGGTTCAAAATGTGCCTTTAAGTGTCACCTTTCAAATAAGACCACCCGCAAGTCTGTCCTCCTCAGCACTCCTCAGTTATTGCTTTTTAAAGTGTGGAAAAAACAGGCCTGTGTCTGGGCATGAAGGCTGACATTATCAGGCAGGTCTACACATTTTTAGCACCAACTCTGATTGGTCGAGAGATAGCAGTGGCAGGAAGTGACTGCATACTGGCTCCTTATCTCAAATTAGAAGTGAGACAGCACTGATCTCCATAGTGATAAGTATAAATAGCCTTGGGCTTCACCTGGACTTGACCAATTGGCATCTTTACTAACATCCAGTTAAAGTGGCTGACTTACAAGGCATAGGAGGTGATAAACATTTGAGTATTTGCAACTAAAGAATGGAGGGCTTTCAGAATTCATGCATACAGCCTTATTCATTTGAACCAGTCTATGGAGATGGAGAATGTTCATCGAACTCGGATGATGACAGTGACCTAGAAGGAAATGAAGATATCAATCGTGTAGGAAATACTCCGTGGTGTGAGTGTGAAAAGTGCACTGTTTTTTCTGAGAAGGAATGTGTTTGCTGCCAGGAGTGGGACATTCTACATGACAGGTTAGAAGGAGGAGTAGACTGTGTGACTGACCACCAAGAATTTGCAACAATATGCATGAATGAAGCTGTACTTGCAACTGCCTATGTAGCCTTCATGCGTTTCAAAGGAATAGGAGGAAGAGCCCCAAACATCCTAGATAGCAGGTTTGTTATTTTCAGGAATATTTCTTCAGACACTAAAGCCTAACTGATATGGATCTTTAAAATTTTACTTGAATCCATTTCAGACAATTTTTCAAACACATGGATATATGTAAAGTGATAGTGTGGTGGGATATAGGAAGATTTAACTAAAGTACCTAATGTGTTATTGAACTACTGACCTCAGTAAGTTGAGTAAGGACTAAAGTAAGGAGTAAATGCTACTTAGTATTAGCCTACATTTCCTGCAAATATATATATATATATATATATATATACATACATATTTATTATTTATATATATATATATATATATATACATACATACATATTTATATATATATATATATAATCATATATATATATGTATATATACCTATATATATACATATATATATATATATATATATATATATATATATTTATATATATATGTATATATATATATATATATATATATATATATATATATATATATATATATATATATATATATATATATATATATATATATATATATATATATACATACATAGTGAGTTTGTGTGTAATTTGTTTTCTAGGCAGTCTCGACTGATGGCATACAGACAATTTATATGTTGGGCATACAGAGGAGAGAGACTTGGCAGAGGTGTGAGGAGAGTTTTACCAGCATGTGTAGTCAAAACTATCAGAACGAAGTTTCCTGACCCATCCAATGAGTATACAGGATACAGAGAATTCAGAGAGGCTGTAGAGATGGACAACTAAGCAGTGCAGTTAGGAACAAGTTTATTTACAACAAATCAATTGCTTAGACAGAGGAAACCATCAAAGAAACCAGACACTCTGCATTACAATACAATTATATTGATTGCAATGGACTTAAGACGCCACTCGGAGAAATTGACTGCTTTTCATAAAGCAATCACACACCTGACAATTAAGAATAGACAATGCACATAGATATATTTTGTTCAAATAAGTCTCAAAATGTACAAGCCTTTCAGATTGAGTTTGCATATAGTAGACTATATAACTTACTAAATACTTACTTTATTTTGTAGCTCATAATTTCAGAATCATGCGATTCAGCCTTTTCCCCTGAAAATCTTATCTTATTTCTCTCTTTAGACAAATAAATACCTCTTATCTGATTTCATGTATTTCTGTCTTATTTTCTAGATCTCACCAGTAATGAGGTAGTACCGCTAAATTATAATTACATTACAAATCCTAAATAAGTCCAAACATCAAACTAGAATTTCAGACCTGCCACCAAGGCATATCAGGTATCATACTCAACATCCAATCACAACTGAAAGAATATGGTATAAAAACAAAACAAACAAATATACATAGGTTGTGCTGATATAATTTTGAATACAAAATGCAACTCATACCAGATCTTCCTTTGAGAAATATTTACAGGATGCCCTGCTGATTTTCTAAGCATAAATAAAAAATGTTTTCAAATTGTAATATAAAGTAGATACTTTATAGGACAATTTGAAAACATTTTTGATGATGGCGTTGCCAATGATAGCATTTAATGATTTCACTTGGCTAAATCTATAATTTTTCACTTACACATAAAACAATATTTAGTTTGACTTTCAGGCTCATTTATTTGATATTGCTGGCTCCTGATCAGCTGCTTCTGAAACAAACTAGCCCAACATTAACAGATGTCAAATACATGGGTTAAATGATTTTGTTTATTGTCACTTTTTTCCGCCTTTGTGAGTGATGCAGGGACACTATAGTGACAGTATTCTGTCAGATTCAAGAGACATTGGTATTGAATTTACTGTTTATCATGTACTGGTATTATATTCATTTTCAATGGAATTCTTGAAGAAAGTAACCACCTGAACAGCTTGTAAAAAATACCGTCTAAAGATCTGTCATGCATTATGAGAGGTACTGATCCTAGTTTTATAAAAAGTAAGGCAATGTTGAGATAGAGTAAGCAGTCAGTGGCAATGTCTTAGACCACACAGCTATCAGGGCAGGCCCTGGGATTTGGAATTTTGATCACTTTTCCTGCCAGATTGTGGCTTAGTTGTGACTAGCCAATTGTGAGTGCTGGAGAAAAACCGGAAAACACTGCTTAACCCCAAGGCACTGGCAACCTTACCCCTGCTGGGATTTAAACCCAAGTAGTGGTGAGAAACAGCTAGCAGTCAGTGGCAATGCCTTAGATCAGGGCAGGCCCATTGGTCCTGCAAGACTGACTATCTGTAAGATGCCAAATAACATTCATGAGTTCTTAAAACCTGTAGTCACACTTTTCTAGTCCTTCATAAGCTTTCTTCCCCATTAAAAAAGTGTGCATATCATTGTGTATTAGGCACAATACTAGTATTGCTTACCAAGAATTCAGTCAGTTTCAATTTAAAAACCGTGACTTGTGTTTTGTTATCAGCTGGGCTAGCGAAGGCCTGACTACTTTTGCAATATTCTTGGCATCAGACTTGGTAGCCTTCTGCCCAGTAAGATTCTCATCCTTGCTCCGGATCACCTCTGCCATCATATCCTTGAGGTAATCATAGCACTTCTCCTCAGTGATAGGTTTTGCCACCCATTGCTGTGTAGCTTTGCTCCAAACTCCTCGGTACATCGGCTGCCCCTTTCTCTGTCCATCGGAGCATATCACCCGCTGAGATCTTCCTGTGTTGTGATTGTGGTTCAGAGCTGTCAGTTGCATGCGACCAATCATCGCAGGACGGTCAAATTCACATCTTTTTGGTGAATACTTGTTCATTAGAGAGTGGTAGACCTCCACCTGACCTGTATGCAGAAACTTACTGAGTTTTTCTATATCCTTTAGTAGGTTCTTGTTAAGAACAACTTCTTCTAGGGCCCTAAATGGAAAAGAGTCCCACCTTATCCACTTTTTCGTTCTGGCTTCTTCCCCAGGAAGGGGTGAGTGCTCACATGCATGGAAAAGCTCTTTTCCTTCCCAGGAGTGTTGATTTGTGACATGCATTAGTACTGACTCCCACTTCTCAACAAGTAGATTTGGGTTCCCTTCACATGTTAGAGCACTCCACCATAAGTGATTGCAGACAGATTTTATCCATTCTGCAAGAGCCTTGAACTTTTTGTACTTTGCTTTCTCTGTTAGCTTTTTTCTGACCCAGTTCACCACATGGTACGGGTCAAATTGGTGTCCGATTCCTTTCCTCGAATACTTGTCTTTCATGAGCTTTTTGATGGATACGTGGCGATCAGTAGACACATCAGTTACAGTCAGAGGTGAATCCACAATTCGGTCCATCACTTTCTCAAAACCAACTTTTTCCATGCCTACAGAGCTTGTAACTTCGGTAACCTGAACTAATTCAAAGTCCACAACCTTTTGGGAGGTGTTATCCATGAGAGTGTAGGTGCAATACTTAGCACTGAATCCTGGTGAATCACATCTTCCATCACCTGCTAGTGTGATTGGGTGATTAGACAAAGCTGCGACCACTTTCCCTTGTTCTTCTTTCCAGTGGCGTTCTACTACTGGTAGCAAAATGTTCCTTTGAAGTTTATAATACGAGGTACACCCTGGGACCTGTAGATTCAATAAAGATGACATCTCAGCCACACGTCCATAAGTAAGACCACTAAAAAGGGTAGCTGATGCTATCATCAAGTTCCCTACTGGCATCTTGTTTCCAACCATAGGCTGCGAATCCCAATCCAGGATTACATGACCAGATATACAGAAGGCATCTACATGCAACATACTTCCACATACCCTCCTCTCTATGACATCAACAGGAGCACTACAGTCGGGACACCTTAGTTTGTGAAACACAGAGTCCAAAGATGACTCAAATACCATAAACTTCCGTTCCCTGACACAAAGTTCTGGAATGTTCTCATGGCCGTTTTCGCTTTCGCAGGAATGGTCTAGAATACTTTCAGTTGTGCTGTCTGGAAGATAACTAGCATCACCATTAGGGTCTTTTGCAGGTAAGGTCACTGGTGAATCTAAGGTACTGATGCTTTCAAATGACATTTCAGAGTGTTTCTGTGGGCTTGAAATAGGTGTACATACAGGGGTTGAATGTGTGAATCTGCTTGAATCCTTTGATAAAGGCTGTTCACATAAAGTTGCCATTTCACATTTACTGGGATGAATAATGTCAGTTATAGGCACTTTGCTGTAGGGATGGTCATGTCTTGATGATTCGGCAATGGATAATGGTGAGCCACATCTGTGATGTGTTTGAAGCCCACAATTGTTGCACCACATGTCTGTCTGCGTACCAACTTCAACATAGTTAGATCTCCTTTTGGTATTAGTCCGACCACCTTTAGCTATGCAGGTTTCCTCCGCAGCGATGTTCAACTTCCTCTTCTTATGCTGATCACTATCCAGCATGTCCCGAAGCATCTGTAATGAAAAATTACTTGTGAATAAAACAATATAAAGAATAAGACATACATCTGCCAACATGAATGTCCTGCTATGAAGTGTACCCGTAGTGCTAGTTTTAGGGTAAATTTATCCAGAAATGACTGAAAAAATGAAACTATACAGATCTGTCTCTAACAAAACTAATGGATTTGACTATATAAATGGATTGGACAAGACAAGTTCATGTTTGAAGTAACAGCTGATAAGGAAAAAAAGTCAAGGCTCTTACATTTTATCTATGTTGGTGGATAGAAAGCATTATGTCCTAATTATTATGAAATTCAGTTTTACCAATCACAATAATAATCATTAAGGGCTATTGGTTACAATTGCTGAGGTAAATAGTGAAATTTATCGAAACTGCCTGATTTTAGGGTAAATTAATTCAAAAATAATTAAAAATGGTATTTTGGGTAGAAACTGTAAATCTGACACATGTTCGTTGAAAAATAATAACTGAAACTGCTAATATTCAACATTATGAAACATACCCATAATGCCTGATTTTAGGGTTAATTTATCCCAAAATGTTGGAAAAAGACCATAGATTTATCTCTTAAAAAACTAGTAAACACTAGAAACTTGCCACAAATACACTTTTATGGTTGCTGAATCAGACTGCTACTAGTAACACTATGGAATGTATCCATACATTTCATAATGTATGAATACATTTCATAAAATTCATAGTAGCAGTTTGAATCAGCAATCATGAAAGCTTATTTGTGGCAAGTTTCTTGTGTTTAGTAGTTTCTTCAGAGACATCTATAAAATCTGCTACTAGTAACAATATGAAATTTATCCATACGGGCTGGGGCTTTAATCCTTATTGAGATTTTAAATATCTTACATATGTCTAAGTCTAACCTATTATGAGTGAGGTTTATTGAAGACTTCTTAATGTTTCATTTGAATGTTGGACAGATCTCTAAGACCCCAAACCTCTTTATAAACAAGAAAATGTACTAAATGGATTTGACAAGGCAAATTCATTTTTGGATTAATAAATGATAATGAAAAAAGTCCTTTTCAGGGCTCTTACATTCAATTAGTGCTCAGGTGGATAGAAATCATTATATCCTTGCTATGAAATCCAGTTCTGCTAATCACAATTATTCATTAGGGGTAATCGGTTACAACTGTTAAAGTAAACACTTGAAATGTACCAATGGTGCCTGATTTAAGGGTATTTTATTCTTAAAATACTGAAATGGGATATTGCTTGTTTCTGACTACCAAATGTATACTTCTGATTAGAAACTGAAATGTTCTTTGAAAACTACTGATGAAAATGTACCTGGCTGATTTTAGAGTAGATTCATCCAGAAATGACTGAAAAGGTGAAACTTGATGGAACTGTCTCTAACAAATGCCTTTACTAAATGGACTTGAGAAAGCAAACTCATGTTTAGATTATCAGCTCATAAGGGATAAAAGTTATTTTCATGGCTCTTACAATTGGTTTGTGTTGGTGGATAAAAAACATTATGTCTTAGTTGCTATGAAATTCAGGTGTGCTAGCCACTTAGTGGGAATTGCAACACCTGTGAGCCAGTAATTAAGCCAGCTCTCTTGAGAATAGTGTCTAGACATAGCTGACTATGTAAATTATTTTACTTCCTGCAATCAAGATGATACTTGAGAGTTTTTAAATGCATCAAAGAAGGGTGGTCTAATCTTATGGCTGAATTTTGTAACATGTTTGTAATTGGTTTCAACTTTTAGAGGGAGATGTTTCCATGGTGCCTAATTTTAGGTTATTTTATTGAAAAAATAGTGAAATGGGGATATTTTTTGGTTCTGACTGTATGAATTTATAATTCTGATTGGAAAGTGCAAACCTCAGTCAAATGGTCTTTGAAAAATACTGGTGAATTGCTACAAAATGCACCCATAATGCCTGATTTTAGGGTAAATTTATCCAGATATGACAAAAAAATTAAAACAAATGGCTTTGACTACATAGATTTGACAAGGCAAATTCATGTTTGGATTATCAGCTGATAAGGAAATAGTCATTTCCAGGGCTCTTACATTGATTTGAGTTAGTGGATAGAAACCATTACGTCCTAATTGCTATGGAATACACATGTGCTGATCACTTAGAGGAAATGGTCACACCTGTGAGTCAGTAAGCCGGCCTCTTGGGAATTAAGTCTAGACAGGGCTGGAGTACTATGTATTTTACTTCCTGTCATCAAGATGATCATTTAGAGTCTTAAAATGCATCTTAGAAGGGTGGTCTGAACATATGACTGAAATTTACTAGTTTGTTTTTAATAAACCTTGTTAAGGATAACTGTTATGGGGAGAGCTTATACCAAACCCTTTTTAAAATGGTTTGATTTAGCTGTCATATACCCTAGGACTCTACATCCCTCATAATAATCCAATCCCACTATCAGGTGTAAGAGTCAATATGAGTTTTAACTGTACAAAAACATAACTATTTGGTAAATCAAATGCCCAAAAACAATGACAGGTTACTTAGGTCATAGGTGATAGTGATAGCCTCTGCAATTACTTAAAGAAGTTATTTCAATTGCAATAAAAACTCTGATTGATGGAAGATAGTAGTGTTTGATTACAAACAAATGAATGCATTTTGACCATACATTGTTTGTCTTAAATCATTGTGTAGGTTTAATCATACATATTGAAATGACTCTTTGCTGTTCAAACAAATATAACTCACCTGTTTCTGTGTGCGTTTTTCTGCTCTTTTGGCACGGCTGTC
>OZ012691.1:40725870-40768370 GCA_963942565.1 Maea johnstoni | reverse complement strand
GATTGGTTTTTTAATCTTTACAAATGAGCAATTTTTAGTGACCAATAAATTCTTTTTTCAATAGCATCATTAATATAGATAGAAAGGGACCAATAAGCTTTATGAAATTCTAAACAGTAATAAAGGGAATATTTTTCTCCATCTTTCCAAGTAATGAAAGCAAAAGACTGAAATACTATTTGCTTACACTATAGATGAACTAGTGCGTTATTGGTAATCAAGGAACAAATGTCAACATGTATAGGAGATATATGTACAATACAGAATACTTCACTATCGAATAGCTAGAAAGCGAGAATTATTCAAAATGAATATCCCACAAGTTGATAAATGTAGCTTCTGTGATGAAGTAGAAACTTACGAACATCCAGAAGGACTCAATTCTAGAAGGAAAAGTGTGCATTGAGCATGAGATATTTTGATGGAAAACGCGAAGTTGTGCGGAGAAAGGCGCCCGCGACCGCATGTCAATGGCTGTTATAGTTGTATCTCACCACACTCTATTGATAACTTGAACAAACGAGCTTTTGTTGCAGTTAGATATGATCCCATGATATGATGTGTGCTTCATGCACGAGTCCACCCAGCTGAACGGCAACAGCCTACCCCGCCGCCCCCCTCCCCCTAATTGTTGGCGCACAACAGTTCAAAGGAACTGACACCAGTCTATCCAATTCAAATTTTACGTGCACGCGACTGGAAAGACTGGCTCTATAGTCTATATACATGCGGTCGCGAGACACGCCGAACAACAACGAACAGGTAATCTCCATTTGTTTATGATTAAGACACAAGCGACGCCAAACATTCAACATTTTATCTACAGCATTTTATTGACAGACAATCATGATAATATCTTTTTTAGCGTGATAAAACACATTGTACATTTAAAAAAAAAGTACCAGACGATCATTCTCCTACCCAGAGATCCCGCTACGCATAGTATCACTTCGCATCGCTACTCGCCGCAATCACCGAACAACATAGGTGTATCCCAACACTTCGTCAAGAAAAATTCCGTATAAGATCACGCCTATAACCAACATATAGGGCGCCTAAACACTAACGACGCCACGGATTCAACATTCCACTGACAGACGATAATAACAGAATGCTTAGAAGTGTGTAATAAACGCACTGTCGGGTTATTTGTGTGGTCACGTGATCACTCGTTGTCCACTTAATCCGCTAAGAGATATTACTGGAGATGTGTGCGCGCTGCTAAAATTATTGGTATAGCTGTCAAGACAGCACAATCAGAGAATTGGCGCCCGAACGTCTAGTATACAAATATATAAAAGCAGACTCTTTCTGGTAGGATATACAAATCTTTTATAACACATTAGGTTTTGATAATTACATACTGGATGCCAAAATCTATTAATCCTGGGAGAATTAAGAAGAAAATACAAGTTACTAAATATAATCATTTTGGCAACTAAAATGGTTTTATTTTCTAACAGAAGCAAAACCAATAGACTGATACTAGATAAAGTGAAACTTTTACTCAGATATTTATTCCACATAGAACATTTACTAGGACGTTGGCATCCACTATATAATGAGCTTATTAGCTCAGGAACCTATATCGAATTGAAAAAACATGTACTTTTTGTCAACAACTTATATTACATATTGAGATTCTGTACAAACTGTATACCATGCTATGTGTCAGTTGGACTTTGTGGCTATAAAAACATTTCAAAAATATATAAGTGATTTCATTCTCTGCGTTGTCTTTTTACTTTACTTTTCTTCTGTACATAAGCCGGCACTGGGTACACTATTTCTCTCCAAAACATTTCTTCTGCAAAATGACTGCCAAATATATAAATAGTATGCCAAATACACCAAATATGAATACATTGTTTTAGATATGTCTTCCAATACATATTTTGCACACACACATACACATGCATGTATGTGTTTATGGGGATATGGATCTATGTGTGTTACATTTATACTTCTAAAACATCAAAAACAAAAGGCATACACTCAATACATATACAGTAACTATAGCACACATACACTTATTATAAAGCACAAAGGGTATCTATAGCAGGACATGTTAAACGATTTGCATGTGGACTATTACGTGATGCTACTTCATCAGGGGTTTTCCTTGCCATAACGTTTGCATACAATTTTCACCAGGTCTCTATATACCTGTGGTGGCAAATGTAAACCACTTATTTTTGATTAATAAGTAAATACATGGCTATATTCAATGTTCATCTTGAGTGGTTTAGATTAGGCTCTCAACATATGTTTAGGCAAAAGTTAATTGGATATCAATCATGAGGAAACCGAGAAAATCTTGTCATATATCAGCATTTCTTTCTGTTGTTTTGACATGTTTGAAATTATTTGCACAGCAATTTATTCTGAGGGTATTTTTGATTCTTTGCAAACCATACTATTAGCATTTTGATGACATAACCTAAGATAAAGATACCTTAAGTGGCGTTGAGACCAAAACCGCTTTGCAGGTTAGGCCAAATTTTTCAGGATTAAGCATAGTTCATTATGACAAAAGTCATATAGGAGGAGTTGCGTGAGACAGCTGAGTGATGCTGGTCAAAATGCCTGGGACTGACAACCATTTCCTTTTAACCAGAGCCTTATCAATGAATCTTCTCTAAACATTCTATGAAATCAATCTTAGCCCCTACAATGCTGCGGCTACATTCGTTCAAAGCACAATGCCACAAATAATTTTGAAAACCATCTAAACCCTGTCACTTTGGTATTCATTAGATCGCTCTCGCTAAGTACTTGCAGATGAGTGCTCATTTTCTCAGTCATTTTTCAGTTACTTTGCATCCTTTTGTATTGGCCAAATTAGCCACCAGCAGCATTAGGATTAATTTCCAAGTTATTGTTAGAAGTTTCACAAATCCATACAACCATATAAATAGTACCCTGTGAGCATTAAGGCTGTGATGCTGGTGACATACTCAAAATAAGACAACTCCTAGTTTAGCACTCCTGTACCCTTTCTAACAATAGTTATCTAATCCCTGAGGTCTTGGTGTTTCAAATATAAGTTTTCTTTAACTTACCTGCTTGAGCTGACCTCAATGTAAATACAGTTTTAATTTTACAGTGTTTTACCTCAAATGAGGTTTTCTTGATCAATGAAGGTTCATTTGATTTATAAATACCATACATGTCTGCGTAATATACTAAGCTAGGGCAACTGAAAGGCAAATTTGGAGTTCCTGCAAGAGAATACCTTACAGCACGCGATTGTGATGGAAACTTTTACTTGAGAAAGTAGGTCACTATGGTCAGACATGTTGACACAATGGTCACGTGCGTATTTAGGGTGCGCATACGCTCGTTATCAAAATTTAAAAATGCCCCTAAAGCACTGATTTCTGGCCAAAAAAGCACCCTTATTTTAATAAAAACGCTGACTTTTTCCACTAAATAAACACCCCTTCTTTTATCAAAACACTGACATTGGATGAACGGGAACACGTATTTTAACTTTAGATTTTAAAATTCTCAGCGTGTTTAACGGCAGCAAGTGGCGGCGGGAAACTAGGAAGCCCAGTCACTTCGGGAGTCACTCGGCGTCAGAGCCGCGTATATTTTGTGGATTGTTAGGGGATTTTGACCCCCATACTTCGTACCTGGGTACGAAATAGTACCCTCCTTTTACAAAATCGCGGACATCATGCGGAGGTCTTAAAAAGACCCCTTCTTCCGCGAAATACCTTGGATTAATATAACTAATTGTGGTTGCTCATCTAAGAAAATACGTAAAGCGGGTGAACGAAGAAATACGAAGTGTAAGCTTAGACTCGTGATGGGGCCTTTACAAGCTCAAAATACAGGCAGGAAATGAAATTTTGTAAAACTCTTCAAAGCATCTCGATCGGGCTACAGTATCTAGAACGAGATACTGCATCTCAATCGAGCGTTGGTGATGCTTTAACTCGTCTATTCGATCATGCCCGCCATCTGCCATCTGCCATCGCCGCACGACACAGAAGTAATTTTGTCGAGACAGAATTACTTTTGTCAACAAAAGTAACTCTTGTTAACAAAAGTAACTTTTCTTGAACAAAAGTACTTTTGTCGTTACAAAATTTGCTTTTGTCAACAAAAGTAACTTTTGTTAGACATAAGTAATTCTGTCTGACAAAATTACTTTTGTGTTACACATGGCGTAACCACTCGCCAAATGTCACATTTTGGACTTCTGTCTCGACAAAATTGCTTCTGTCGACAAAAGTGTGCATGTTACAATCGGCGCCCCATAGATTTGATTCGCGAGCTACTTCGGTCATGGATTACTCTAGCTACTAGACTTTACTGTGTTTACATTTTGTATATATCAATGTATGCATGCACCTATGCTACATAGGCACTTGTGGCCTACTGTTGGCCATTTAGTTCACACAATTGCCACACGAGGGGGTACCCAATCTAGTATACCGCAGTGCCATCTATCCACAAGGGATGACATTTAAATATGGCCTGGGAGGCAAGCTATTCATTGATATGCTTCGCTATTTTATTTCGTGTTATCCATGGGTGTTTGTAAAGCCTTAGATGAATAAAAGAATGGACTTGTAGCAAGAGACCAATTACTATATGCACTATCCAGGGATCTCGAATGTGTGACGTCACTAGGAGACAAAGACCAATGAGGGACTATTCGCTGCAGCCAGCCTGTTCAGTTTGACCGGCCGATTTCATATCCACTTGTGTTTTATTTATCTAAGGTAAAACCAGGCACTGGCAACCGTCCAGTCGACTGCTGCGAGAATTAAATGTCTGTGCTGTACAATAGAAGGTATTCCTTAACTTAGACATGCGTGCGCCAATTCTTTGATTGGTTTGCGGCTCGGCCACGATCTCAGCTTTTTCTCCTGCGCTTCTTTTCTTCCTGTTTTGGCTACTTAGAGTAATATGGGGAAAGCTGGTGATCACGTGACAACACAAATAACCCTACAATGCGTTTTCCCCACACTTAAAATCATACTATCATGATCGCCTGTTAGTGAAATGTTGTATCCTTGGCTTCGTCAGTGTTGATGCGCCCTGTCTATTGTTAATGGCCGTGTTAAGGAAGGAACTATTTTCATAAAAATGGAAGGTTACCCCTCGCGTTCTTAGGCTACCTGTTTGCTTGGTTATGCGCAGGGATAAGAATTTTGATTGGTTCACAAGGGTCACGTGGGAAGGTGCTCGTACAAAGTCACATGACCTCGTCAAGATCTCTATCTGGGGAAATTAGTTCATGAAGAAGCCAATAGATGTAGCTGTTAAGTTCAAAAGCATACTGAACACTGAACTGTTCAACAATCTTTTATCTTCTTTTGATAACAACTTGGGGTACGTGGGTTGGGGGATCACCTTTTGTCTCTGGAATTTAGTGAGATTGATTTATTTCTTCTCCACCTGACGATTTCTTCTCCATCTGACGCGCGGTCGCGCCCTGTCTCCGCACAACTTCGCGTGTCTTACCAAAACATTACACCCTAAATCCTAAATTTCACCTCTTGAATTGAGTCTTTCTGGATATGCCTCAATGAACATTGAGCGTCTAAAGAGCAGAGAATCCTTACGTGACCCAGAAGAGTCAGCAATGAAACCGAAACCAAAACCGAAACTACATCATACTGCGCGTATCGATCGTTGGTTGAGCGGCGAAAAAAGGGCGCTGCATTATGTGTGTGTGTGTGTATTTGTGTGTGTGTATGTGTGTGTGTGTATGTGTGTGTATGTATGTATGTATGTATGTATGTATATATATATATATATATATATATATATATATATATATATATATATATATATATATATATATATATATATATATTTATGTATGTGTGTGTGTGCGCGCGCGCGCATATATCATCCTCTTATCGTTACTATGTTATTCACTTTATCAAATACATGCACATGACTGTATGTAAATCCTTCGACCGAACCTAGCCACACCATTGATTGCATCACACAATGAACAATAATTAAAAACATACATCTAAAACATTCAACTCAACACGGAGCACATTACATAATATAACCTACCATATCAATTTTATGATTACCATTCAACCCACGATACACTATGGTTATCGTATTATCATAATATATAGAAATACCTGTCTACCTGTTCAACATGATTACACAGCTTTATGTAAAATGAGTCGAAGATGGCCAAACACTCGTTATTATTCTTTGCAGCGAAAAAATTGTCATGAACTTATTGTATTGGAAAAATCGGTGATCTAGATACCCAGTCAAGGATATACAACCAAGGAAATACAACAGTCAGTATGTACAGTTCAATTAAAAGGTGTTCATTCTCTAAAACTAAACATCACCTATAGAATGGAGAAATCCATCAGTGTGGTTCAAATTATGCTAATTTATGATAATTTATGGCAATACCTAGCAACCTGTTAAACAGAGTTAAACATTAAAAACTGTGTCGAAGATGACCAAACGTTGATGATAAACGAAATTCTATTTCCACAGATTATCTGCCACATAATTAAGATAATTTATGGGAAAAAAACTGTTTGTTATGATTTCACATGAAGATCTGTGTCGATGATGGCCTAACGTTGATAATAAATGAAATTCTATATACGCAGATTTTCTGCCACATAGTGTTGGTCATTTGCAGCAAATACATGTTTGATATGATTACGCATTAAAAACTGATGAAAAAAGATGGCCAAAAATTGATAGTAGACGCATAAAAAACTGTCGAAGACGGCCAAACGTCGATGATAAAATAAATACCTGCCACCTAATGATGGTTATTTGTAGGAAATATCTGTTTGATATGATTACCCATGAAAAACTTCATTGGAGATGGCCAAAAACTGATAATAAACGAAATTTCAATTACAAAAATGTTATCTATACCACTTACCTTTTTATCACATTCACGCAGTTTCGTCTGTATTTCCGTATCTCCTATGTCGAACCCATCAAATTGAGACGGACATTTCTCGTACTTGAGTGTGCTTGCCATGTCTTCTTGCTAAGTCAAAATGTCTACGACGCGACGAGAAATCCACAATTTTCTTCGATGCAGGTGTGTATCAGAAAAATTCCGATTCGCAACTGCGAAAATCTTAGTTTGTCGTCTCCTATTTATGCAGGGGCGGCCTCTATTGATCGCCAAATAAAGCTTACGTGGCACCACGATTTTGCTGGGTTTTCCCCACGCTATTTATAGACTGAAATTTCTCAGAGCACGTACGCAGAGAACTATCTCCGATGGTGACGCCGGGGAAGCATCTTTTATGATCAACGCTCAACCCTTCCAATGCTTAGACTACAATCGTATGGAAAGCCGTTCTTGCAGAAAAGCACTATTTAGCATGCTTGCTTAATGAAATGGCATGCATGTCAATTCATTTAGCATGCATGCTGAAAAGTGCTATTCTGCAAGAACGGCTTTCCATACAACCGAAATTCATCGCAATGTCTATGTACAAACCATTGCATGGTGTCAAAGAGTGGTATAGATAGCTTAACCCATTAACGCTTAAGAGTTTCTCCAAAAATTGTCGTCTGGATCTAAAATGCTTTTGCCAATAATTTATGAAGAGAGAATGATTTTACAAAATATTTGAAGAGGAGTTGTTGCTAATGTCCTGATCAACATTTCTCCATCAAATATTTACATGATTATGCTTTTGCCTGCAAGATTTCCTCAAAATTGTCAGGCTGCTTTTGACCGCTGTAAGTATCAATGGGTTAAATATAGCTCATCCTACCGTCCTAAAGGTAAAACAGTGCAACACATATGGTAAACATGATCATGCTTGTCAGATCTGAAACTGTGAAAACCCGAGTCTATATTTGGCTCAGAAAAAAAACGAGCAGGTCGCCAAAGCGACTTACTTTTTGTTTACTATAAACATTTCTGAGGTGCGCTCATGATCAATAGTCACTGGAAAGCAGAAAGATATGCTATGAATGTGATATTGATCCGACAGCCTTTAAATTGCCAATCGAACAAAAGGCACCCATGTTGCGTGTTTGCGAAAGGTCTTTTCCACATTTCGTGTCCACGTGCAACGCCTTGAACCTTTCCTAAACCCACATAATCAACGGTGGCCGTATAACTCCATATCGAGTATGCTTTTCCTTATAATTGAATAAAAAGTAAATAAATACTAGTAAAGTGCGGGGGTTGTCTATTGGGGGCTGCATTGAAGACCTACTGATCTATAGCTAAGGCATTGTCACTGACTGCTTTCTGTCTCTCGCCACTGCAGGGCCTGCCCCAATAGTTGAGTTGTCTAATGTGTTATGGTCGACTGCACCACTGCAGGGCCTGCCCCAATAGTTGAGTTGTCTAATGTGTTATGATCGACGGCACCACTGCAGGGCCTGCCCCAATTGTTCAATAGCTGAGTGGTCTAAAGCATTACCACTTACTGCTCACTATATCTCTTCACTGATGGGCCTGAAACAAGAGTATTGTGGTCTTACGCCTTATCACTGGCTTTTTGCTGTCTTACACCACTGCAGGGCCTGTCCCAACAGCAGAGTAGTTTAGGCACTATTATACAAATATGCCATGCCAGTGGGGGTAACATGATGGAATGTTTCCCCGAGGGAGAATGGTTTTCCCGAGGGCGGAGCCCGAGGGAAAACCATCCTCCCGAGGGGAGACATTCCATCATGTTACCCCCACTGGCATGGCATATTTGTTTTATCATACTGAACAAACCCCATTTGTAATTTAAACAAAGCAAGGTCACAGATGACTGGTGATTCACACATTCCCCGCTAGGTGTCGCTAGTGGCAACGGGCAACATGAAGCCCTCACTGATTGCATCAGGCAACATGATGATTGTTCACTGTTAAGTCAGCCAATCACGGCTTACGATCTTCAAGTGAGGTATGATAATAGAGATTGCTTACCGTCTCACATCACTGACTACTGACTATCTCTCACCGCTGCAGGCAATGCCCCAACAGTTGAGTCGTCTAAGGCAGTATCACTGATTGCTCACTATCTCTCCCTACCAAGCATAATGAATCCAATCTATCCCTCTCATCCTAGAATATGAATCTTACACCGCAAGTTTACGCTATCCGTCTTCAGTCTGGAAGGTGGCGAGGTACTAAAGTGCACGTTGCCCTTCATAAGATGCTTTCTGAAGATTCTATGTTTCGGTTTCGGTTTCGGTTTCGATTGTCTGTGTCACACTACTGCAGGGTCCGCCCAAATAGTAGGTTGGTCTAAGGCGTAATCAATAACTGCCTGCTGTCTCACATCACTGCAGGGCCTTCCCCAATAGTAGAGTGGTCTAAGGCGTTATCACTGACTGCTTGCTGTCTCACACCACTGCAGGGCCTGCCCCAACAGTTGAGTAGTCTAAGGCGTTAGCACTACCGCTTGCTGTCCCATACAAGAATCAATGATCCCGGGTTTTGGCTTAGGCTTAAGGTTAGTCCTACACTGTAAAAATTATAAGTAAACGTTTACCCTATTTCGGTGCAACTGAGCTGCACCCGATTTGGGTAAATGTTAACCCTGGTATATGTGAACCGGGTTAACGTTTCCTACTTCAATGGCAGTGCAGGTAAACCATTACTATTGTGAAGTGGGTAAATGTTTACCCACCAAGGGCTATATGTCACCTTATAATATGGGGTAAACGTTTATTTCGGAGGGAGGGGCGAGTATTTATTATTGTGATGCATAACCTTTAACATATACTAATATCAAGTACGATATAAGATACATAAAACATACATCTACAATAAAACTGCCACGGCAGTCCAGTTATTAATGTCTATTCTTTGTTATTTAAACATGGTTTATTTAGTTTTTTTCGTCTCTCTTCCTCTTCGTCTTCCTCGTCTCCTTTACTACAAAATTATGTTGGTGGGTTTACGACTCCTGGTTTTATGTTTTCACTCTGAAACATCATATGGATATGAATTCACTATAATTGTGCGAGATTCTAAGATATCTTTTCTCTATCTCTACACCATGACCCTAAACTCCTTCTACAGTAAATGATGAAACGTGGTTAAGTGCTAAGTGTATGGATGTTCTATATGTAGGAAGAACAAACCAAGTATAAACGCAAGTAAGTCCAACGTTACAAACACATCTTAGTCACTTACTGTTCGAAAATGTGTATAAAACCAGAGACAATATTCCTGCATAGTCTTTATAAAACCTCTTAGTAGAGCCCGCTCAATACATAATCCAACCTCGAAATGCCCGCCACAACTAAGTAACTTGCAGCAAAACTGTGATCTAGGTCACTGTTCCTTTGTTTTAGCTTATCACCATGACTAATGGAAACGTGGTCTTTCAGTTGGTTGATATCTGAGACGACAGGATGTATGCCATATGTTTAAACTTCACCGAAACTTCGGTAAACATCTACCCAAAACGGTAAAGGTATAACTATGACATTCACTGCAATGGGTAAACCTTTACCTTAAGAAGTTGAGGTTTACCGAAAACTGTTGTATGTTCTCTGCTGGAGGTGAACCTTAACATTTCAAGCGGGTTATCATTTATCGATGAAAAATTATTTGGGAAGATGTTCACCCAGTAGTAACTAACTAGTGCAAAGTTCACCCACATTATACAAAGGTTAATCTTTTTCAGATAAATGAAAATCCAAACTAGTTGAACCTTTACTGATCCTTCTTACAGTGTACTAATCCCTCCCCAATCATAAACCCTACTAAGCATAATGAATCGAAGGTATCCCTCTTATCCTAGAATATATATCTTAAACCGTAATTCTACGCTATCCATTCCCAGACTGGAGGGGGGCGAGGTACTTAAGTTCACGTTGCCCTTCATAAGATGCGCCCGGAAGATGCGTTCTGAAGAGTGTACGTTTCGGTTTCGGTTTCGATTGTCTGAGTCACGTCTCAAGCCATACTCGTTGTTCATTGAGGCATATTAGGATATGCACTGTGGCCATCTTCTACTGCATACACTTTGGAGACTGCGTATATGTATAACTAATATATATACACACACACACACACACACACACATATATATATATATATATATATATATATATATATATATATATATATATATATATATATATATATATATATACATGTATATATATACGGCCTTGGCAAGATAAATGAGGGTGAATTGTGTTTCATTTTGCTCAAAAATAAAATCTCTTGGATTGTGACCAAATCTAGTTTATAGTTAAGTTTCATATGCGAAACAAATAAAATAGTGAATATCAGACCTGATTTTGGTCTTTGTAGATAATAGCAGGGCATAGAATGCTAAAAGGTATAGATTTTAGAGATCCTATATAGATTATAGGATTCATTTTCCAAATGCCCCATGCGTAGACGTAGACAATTCGAACATAAGTCAAAATCTGCTGGTTGATTCATTTGTATGACCTTACAGCTTCTCTTATAAATTTTGTATTATAATGACATACTGGTATTACTCAAGAAGAAACAAAAAAATATATATCAGGTCTTATGATTTTTAAACTCTAAAACGTTTTCCAAATTTTCTGATCAGATTGAGCTCTGCATGTTCATATCTTTTTGTTGGTAACCTTTCTAATGACGTTAGTACTAATTGAGTTATGGCTGGTAATCTCATTTCACCAGTAACTATATCAACTGGTGAATCTTAGAACAATTAAATAACTTGTACAGCCAGGTACAATCAAATACAGTATAACACGGGTGACAAGATAGTATTTACTATTTACATACACCAGTCGAGTGAATTTGACCATCTCCTTATTCATGCTTAACTCAAGTTCATTGCTAATGAAAAATGAACTTGAGATACTGTTTCGTAACATGGTATATTTTGCTGAGGAGTTCAGTTTTTGTATACACCAAATAGGTGAATATTGTAATGGTATTTCAGTTTTGGTGCTTTCTTGTGCTTTTGAAAAATTCTTGAATTGTGTCCATTAAACATCGCCTTGCTCACAAGAATAGCAAAATGAGATTGTTTAGTCTTACTCTATTAGTAAATCAAAATACATGTAATAACTTTGCAAGTATGAGTAAGTAGAAGTAGAAGTGTAGAAGTAAGCCCTGGGCTCATTAAAACTTTCAATATCATTTACACTCATTACACTGGTTGATTATATCATGTCATTTCAAAAACTAAAACAGACATCTTGACCCTTTATTCTAATTGATTTCGATCTTAAAACATGGTATATTGCTAACAGTTTAATTACGTTATTCATATTTCCAACATATCTGCATATTCTTATGTAAGAAATGACTTTTTAAAGCTACAATGAAAATAAAGTGCGCGTTGAACCAGTTTCAAAACCGTTATATCAAAACAACTTCAAAAGGTTATAAACTGTGTATTTCTATCAAATATTTAGGATATATTATTTTGTACAGAAATTGCATTTCTATTTGTTTACAGTAATATTTCAATTACAATTTAAGTGATATCTACATACGTTAGCCATGTCCCAATTATAAGGTGTCTACATATTGGACATACAGGTACATGTTTGCCTAGGCCTTACATTCTATTCAGTCAATCGGTAAATGCAATCACCCCATTAACCTATCCTCCCTCCTCAAACTGAACAATCAGGGGTGTTAATGAGAGGAGGTAGTATAGAGGAAAAACGGAATCCCCATTGTCTGGGGTATACCAACAACCTTGATTTGTATAGGAGGTGATTAAAAACTGACCAGGTGGGCAGTGAAATCATCTACTTCCGTGAAAACAAAAACTAAAATGTTGCTTTTCAAATCTTTTTCAACTTAATGATCTAAAGGAAGCGTTAGTACTTATGTTATAATGTTATTAGTATCAGATTACCTAGCAATAATAATAACTAGGAGTATTTCATATAATATGTAGTTTAATGAACCACTGAGTAAAATACAGTTCCGTTAGCATCGGAGTCCAGAAGTTGACTGTCCTCTGCTCATGCCACACAGCGTACCCACGCTAGTAAAACATATATCAAACTTGTACAGGTCAAATTCTTGACCTTTTGACCATAAAGACAACGCGTGATATCTTCATTTACATGGATAAGCATAAGAAGTGGCGGGACTTTACCATAGCAACCAAATCAAAGGGGATCAGCTCAGAGTGGGCTGAAGGGACCATATCAAAGTGACCAATAGACTAATTATCTTTAATTAGTTAAATGACACTTTATAACACACCTCCCCCCTTAAGATGAAAACAACAGTTTTCTAAATGTACCACCAAATTTAAGGCCACGTAAGCTCACTCTGAACTTAACATAATTCTGCTCTAATGCTAAATGACATTTCTCTTTTGTAGTACACATATTGATAATACCAACTTTTAAGTAAAACACTTTCCATTTAGTTAACTCTAAGTACAGTAGAGATTTTTATCTTAAGAACTGATCATAGAACATCCAATTTAACATTCAGGATAACCACTCTATCCTTCTTTTCAGGTTTAATCAGTTAATGTACTCAGGTTGGGTTATCATTTATTGCCAAAATGTACTTGGGAGAAACAAACAACCTTCTCCAACAACTACTTTAGTATTCAGAACTCTGCACTTAATACCATTTTGCACCCAGTATTCACGCTGATACAAAACACTCCTTTCATGTTAATATTTTCTTAACAAGTTAGATTCATCTTCACTTTACTCAGGCTGGTTAGGTGACACACTCTAGGTATATGCTCGGCTCAACCCATCAGCATTACCATTTGCAGCACCTGGCTTATGTTTTACAATCATATCATACTCCTGCAGTACAAGGCTCCACCTGAGCAGTCTCAGATTTTTGTGTTTGACTTGTTTTAACCAAGTCAGGGGCTTGTGATCTGTATACACGTCAAATTTGCGACCATACAGATATGGACGCAGTTCCTGTACTGACCATACTAGAGCAAGGCATTCCTTCTCTATGGTTGAGTAGGCTACTTCTCGGGGCAATAATTTCCTACTCAGGTAGACTATGGGGTGATCCTCACCATTTGCATCCACCTGGCTGAGGACGCCTGCAATGCCCCGATCATTTGCATCAGTTTGAAGTATGAACGGCTTATCCCAGTCTGGATTCACTAAAACTGGTGATAATAGCAGAACTTCTTTTAGTGACCTGAATGCACTTTCGCAATTGGAAGTCCAATTAACACGAGTTGGTGCACCTTTCTTTGTGAGATCAGATAAGGGTGCAGCTATGCTCGAGAAATTTGGAATAAACTTCCTATAATAGCCAACCAGTCCTAGGAATGACCTCACATCTGTTTTGGTCACCGGGACGGGGAACCTCTCAACAGCTTCTAGCTTTTCTGGTTGAGGTCTTACCTGTCCACCCCCTACGATATGGCCCACTAGGGGAATTTCCCTGTGCCCAATATAGCATTTAGTTGGCCTGAGAGTCAACCCTGCATTTCGCATACGTTCCAGTACACTTCGTAAATGTTTTAGGTGTTGCTCCCAGTCATCACTGAACACTGATGCATCATCATAATATGCATCTGCGTGTTCCTCCTCACCTTCTAGCAATTTATCCATTAATCTCATGAATGTTGCGGGTGCGGTCCTCATCCCAAAGGGCATCACTAAATATTCAAATAACCCAAACGGCGAAATGAAGGCAGTTTTGTCTCTAGCAGACTTGCTGAGAGGTACCTGCCAGTATCCCTTGGTCAGGTCCAAACAGGATATGAAATTAGCCTTTCCCTTTCTCTCTAGGATTTCATCCATTCGTGGCATTGGGTAGGCATCAAAAACGGTATCCCGGTTCAAAGCGCGGTAGTCGACACACAGACGTACCGATTTCTTGTCCTTTTTGGGAACCAGGACTAATGGAGAGGCCCAGGGACTCTTAGAGGGTTTTATAGTCCCTTGCGCCAGCATCTGATCTATCTCTTTCTTCACTGTTTCTTGCAGTGCTTGAGGCAAACGATATGCCTTCTGACGAATGGGTTTCTCATTAGTGGTAGTAAAATTGTGCTCAATCAAATGAGTTCTACCTGGAACATCAGTAAAAACATCTGAGAACTCCTCCAGAAGAGCTTCAGCTTGTTGTTTTTGTTCCGCAGTGAGATTTTCTCCAAGTTTCACGTCCCGCCAAGTTTCACTTGCATTCACTCTAGGCTGTATTTCCAAGTCTAAGAGATCATCACCAGGTGACGACTCATCTATGAAATCAGCCAAGAATGCATTTGCTAGAAAAGCTTCATTTTCCCTCTCATTAAACTTCCGTAGCATATTAACATGGTAAACTTTCTTTTGTTTCCTAGAGCTACCTGTGTCAACTTCATAATCAACAGGTGAGGTCCTTCTCAACACCTTAAATGGACCCTGCCATTCAGCTTGCAGCTTATTTGAAGCTGAAGGTAATAATACCAGCACTTTCTCACCTGGATTAAATGACTTTGCTCGAGCTGTTTTGTCATACCAACTTTTCTGGTTTCGTTGAACCTGGGCAAGTTTATCCTGTGCCATTTCAGTCATCTGAGAGATGTGCTCCCGCATCTCTAGCACATACTGAATAACATTGCCTTCCTTCGGACTTTCGTTAGTCCATGCCTCCTTCAAAACATCTAATGGCCCATGAACCTGTCTCCCATACAATAATTCAAATGGGGAGAATCCAGTTGATGCTTGAGGCACCTCCCTGTATGCGAATAGCAGGTATGGTAAGTACCTGTCCCACGCATCAGGTTCATCAGCAGAGAACTTCTTTAACATGGCTTTCAAAGTGCCATTAAATCGCTCTACTAATCCATTTGCCTGAGGGTGATAAGGTGTGGTTTTCAGCTTTTTAATACCAAGTAGCTGACACACCTCTTCCATCAATTTTGAAGTAAAGTTAGTGCCCTGGTCACTCAATAGATTAGCAGGAACTCCCACCCTACTAAATATAGTGAATAGTTCATCTGCTATTCTAGCAGCTTCCATACTAGGCACAGCCACTACCTCAGGATATCGAGTCGCATAGTCCACTAGCACCAGTGCATACCGATTCCCTCGTTTTGTTCGAGGAAGAGGCCCAATCATATCAATTGCCACTTTCTCAAACGGGTCCCCCACAATAGGAACAGTCATCAGATTTACCTTATCTCTCTGACTTTTTCTAGCAGTCTTCTGACATGCTGTACAGGTGCGACAGTAGTTGGCTACATCCATGAATATACCTGGCCAATAATACCTGGCTAGTATTCTTGCCTTGGTTTTCTCTATTCCTAGATGTCCAGCTAAGGGAATGTCATGTGCAAGTTTCAATATCATTTTCCTTGCCAGTTTTGGAACTACTAATTGCTCCACAACTTGAATATCTGATTCTTCACCTGGCTGCCAATCAGCCTTTCTTGGGCACCATTTACGATATAACAAACCATCTTTATAAAAGAAACAAGTTCTCTCATTGTGCACTTTATCAAGTGGTAAGACTAGTTGTTTTATTTTCTCCAAAGATGGATCAGTACTTTGCAATTTTCTTAATTGCTCGGGGCCCATATCAACAATATCCTGGTCTATCATGCTCCGTTCAGGAGTTCCACTACCAGTCTCATGATCAGTAGGTATGTCTACTGCCTGACCATTTGCAGAAGGAATTTCTACCTCTGAATCATGGTTCGAGTTCACTTTTACATCATCATGCTCAGAACTCGCATTTTCTTTGTTAGTATCACTATCATCATTAAGTAATACTTTCATTAGCTCGGTTAATTCTGCCTCCTCTGAAACAGGCCAAGCCTTTACACCTGTCTGGTGCATGTCTAAGTCAGCTTCCTTTTGAAGCTTATCACTTTTTTGTGCTTGGCCACGAGTTATACAACGCATGACCGTAGCTTCTAGGTCCATATCATTACCCAATAACACATATTCAGGCAGGGTATCAAGGACTCCTACCTTAAAATTGCCACTTATATTCGCAGTTTCTATGTATACCATAGCTAAGGGCACTCGTTTTACCCTTCCATCAGCCATTTTCATAGATAGGGTTTCACCCTCAATATAGGCCATTTTAGGCACTAAGGATGCCTTTACTAGGGTTTGGGAACACCCTGTGTCACGGAGAGCCGTAACCTTTTGCCCATTTATGTGTACTGTCTGTTTATACTTGTTATCTCTGTCCAAAAAGCTGGGCTTATTCTCTTTGACAGATAACAAGCCAGTTTGCTGGCTGCTGGCAGAGCCAGGTTGCTTAGAATCGCAATTCAAAGCAATGTGCCCCTGCTTGTTACACTTATAGCAGGTGCGTTTTTCTACCCACTCTTTTGACTTTTCTTTAAGATCTGTGGATCCACCTTTTTGACTTTTGGAATCATTTTTATCCTTAGTCTCATATTTTCCATTCTTAAATTCTCTAGGTTTGTTTGCCTTGCCGTGAATGGCTAAATACTGATCAGCCATTTCTGTCAGTATTTTGAGGGAAGTTGGTTTCCTCTCTTGGGGCCATACCTGAAGATAATTGGGTGAGCTATTGAGGAGTTGTTCCATTATGCATAATTCCTTCAACTTCTCAAAACTCTCACCTATCTCCTCAGCCTCTAGCCACCTTTCTAAGAAGGTCCCCAGCCTTACCCCCCATTCTGTATAGGTCTCATCTGTTAGAATCTTTGAGGACCTAAACTTTTTTCGGTAGGTCTCACCTGTAAGTTCGTACCTACAAAGTATAGCTTTCTTTAAGGCAATATAATTCTGAGAATCCTCCGCTGCTATTCTAGAAAATGCTTCTAGGGCTTTGCCTGACAGCTGAGCTGCCAGTCTAGTAGCCCAGGTGGATTCAGGCCATCCATGAACTATTGCCAACTTCTCAAAAGTTCGCAAGAATACATCTATATCTTCCCCCTCTGCGAATTTGGGAAGTTTTGGCCCTTTAACACTAGTGCTTATACTAGGTGCAGGACTAGCAGTCCTACTCTGGGCCTCTAACGCTAGTTTTTGAGCTTCTAGGTCTAATCTCATCCTCTCCTGCTGCGCATTCAGCTGAGCTAACTCCATTTCATGAGCTCTCTGCTCACGCTCTCTCTGGATTCTTAGCTCCTCCTGCCTAATTAGCAGCTGCAGGACTGCAGGATCGTTACTACCTGATAATCCCAATGGGTTAGCCTGTGCAAGGGTCAGCAATGACTCTGCTGCCCTAGTACCACTAGGTGTGACACCTATGTCACCCAGAATGCTGTCCTCCCTTTCTGGAGTACTAGCATGATCTGGAGAACTACCAGCCTCTCTTCCTGATAAACTCATTATCTTAAATCAAGATTTAACTCTAAGTTAACAATATACTAACAGAACTAATGCAACAGAAAATGTGAACCCCAAGAATTGTTAACAACAATTGAAAATCAATATACAAGCAATGATAATCAGAATTCATAGACAAATTTTCAATACTCACAGTTTGATGAACACATATAATAGCACTTAAATAAATATTAATTATTTCTAAAGTCACTAATAATATAATGTCCAGTAATTAGTTTGAAATCCAATGAATCCTGAAAATACTAGTCCAAATAGTCCTTGATTATCTGAATGTTTTTCCTTCCAGTTGTGTTGTGTTCTTTCAATTGTTCTTGTTTTCACAATGATCTCTCCAAGTCCTGCTCACTGATTGTTTTCCTTTAATCCTGTTAAGATGGCTGCATAGTCCCAAGTCTCGGCTAATCTCGTTAGCGTCTCGTCCAGATATGTCCACATATCAGGGTACACTCCAGTGTCCCTCTTGAAAGCAATAAAGACTTGATAACTACCAGCTGGTCCTACCAGTGTCTGGCTAGTTTCCACAAGTTTCTTAACAAGCCTGTCCTTCAAGCAATTTCTTCATGAGTTAACGTTGATATCAGCCCGCATCAAGGGGTGATCGATGCTAATCCCTCGCACAAAGAGGGTGTGGTATGATGGTGTAGTCCCTGTATATTTCTGCCCCGCATCAAGGGGTAATTCCTCAGTATTTCACTACTTCTCCGCATCAAGGAGAGTGTGAGTTCTTATCTTGATTACCACTGTGTAAATAATGGTAAATCCCACCGCTGTCACCAGTGTTATAATGTTATTAGTATCAGATTACCTAGCAATAATAATAACTAGGAGTATTTCATATAATATGTAGTTTAAGGAACCACTGAGTAAAATACAGTTCCGTTAGCATCGGAGTCCAGAAGTTGACTGTCCTCTGCTCATGCCACACAGCGTACCCACGCTAGTAAAACATATATCAAACTTGTACAGGTCAAATTCTTGACCTTTTGACCATAAAGACAACGCGTGATATCTTCATTTACATGGATAAGCATAAGAAGTGGCGGGACTTTACCATAGCAACCAAATCAAAGGGGATCAGCTCAGAGTGGGCTGAAGGGACCATATCAAAGTGACCAATAGACTAATTATCTTTAATTAGTTAAATGACACTTTATAACAACTTAGTACTAAATGAATTAAAACCATAATGCCGAATAGGCATGCAAGAAACAGAGTTATGCTCAAACGTTGCTCATACCTCCAATGCCCTCACTTATTTAAGTTTTACCTCCTTTCTGTACATTCTACCATTAAAACAACAGAGCAGACCCTGGTGGTGTTTTCAGAAACCAATGTTAGTGGCGCCACCACTGTCACTTTTCGGAACTAAAATGACCACCCCCCCCCCCCCCCCTTTTCCAATCCTGTATCCGACACTGATGATTTCGTTGTTATACTGATCCGATGGGGTAAAAGTATAACCATCAACAATGTTGTCAGAATAACAAAAATATACATATACAGAAAATCCATAAAGATGTGTGTCAATATTATACATAGAATTATCTATTTACTGTCATAACTAGGAATACAGACAGTTCAAATCAGCGGTATCAATATTTCCACTTATGGCATCTGGAAGAGATGTGAAGCCCTTCATGCCTAAGTGCACAAATTTTGGCAATTTTCATAAACAACTTTCTAGCATTTGTATTTAACCCATTCACACTTAGAATTACTTGAGAAAGTACCGTCTGCAACTCTTGTACTTTTAAAAATAACTTGAGAATTAAGCGAAAGTTCACAACATATTTGAAGAGGAGTTGTTGTTTAGCTTCTGATCAACATCTCCTCTTCAAAAGTTTTCCAGAAAATGCTTTTGTAAGTTAGATATTTCCAGATTTGTCAGGCTTAATGTTAATGGCTTAATGTCAGTGTTAATGGGTTGATAATTGAGTCATTTTAAAATGCTGCATCTAGTTCTATAGTAGTTTTTCAAGACCATTACATTCAAATTACATTCAAATAGGAAGTGAAATTCATCACTAAGAAGACTATTTCTGTACTAGCTTAGTGCAGATGCGCTCTTGCCTTGGTATTGATAATTTGGATCTACAATTACTAGTAACTGGCAATTTTTGAGAACCAGTTCTTAAGTCAGGTATGTACATTTCGGGTATTCTTCATGTACATCTTTATAAATTGTGTATGATGAAAAATCTTCCTCCACTCAGATTCTGCTAGACCATTTCTGCAGAGACACTTCTTGCAATATTCTTTTAACACACTCACTGGACACCCCTGAACCACATTGAACATGAGACATCCAAACACTGTTTAGTACGCATTTCTCAGAAATCAATGTTAGTGGCGCCACCAGTGTCACATTTTGGAACCAAATTAAACCCGCCCCTCGCAAATCCTGGATCCGTCCCTGACAAAGGCCGTGTTCCATCCCTCTCTCGACATCTTTTGTCAACTTTCACTGGCAATGAAAAATAAGGTCACTAGGTTGGTTGATGAGGGAAAAAAACCTTGAGAACCTTCAAGAGACCACACCTGATGTGTCCACTTCCACCGATAGCCGTAATTTATGATAGTGGGATGACGTTAATGTGTGGCTGTAGAACAGGATGTGTTGTATCCTCTCTCTAGTTCCTTATCTCTGATGACGCACTGACCACTGACATAAGGTATCTACTGCTAACTTGACATACCTGGATGGATAGGAATGTCCAGTCGGCAGCCTGGCTACCATTGTTTTACAAATACGCTCAATCACCTTTCCATTGAATATTCTGCAGAGATTTATATATATATATATATATATATATATATATATATATATATATATATATATATATATATATATATATATATATGTATATATATATATATGTATATATATATATATGTATATATATATATATATATATATATATATATATGTATATATATATATATATATATATATATATATATATATATGTGTGTGTGTGTGTGTGTGTGTGTGTGTGTGTGTGCGTGTATGTGTGTTTGTGTATGTGTGTGTGGATAGAATTTATATATGTTGCCAATATTCTATGACTATATTCTATGACTATATTTTTAAGTCTCAAGGCACATATATGCTTTAATAAGACACAATCAATTATGAACAGAAAATGAAATACCCAGATAAGTAGAAATGATGAAAAATAATACAACAAAATTATCAAAACCAACAGATAATTTAGTGATGTAGTGCTATTCGGAATGTGTCGAGAGAGAGAGAGAGAGAGAGAGAGAGAGAGAGAGAGAGATGCGGGCGATGAATTGGACACATTGGGGGATAGGGGGATAGGCTGACCTATGCCATCAAATATAAAACAGGTGGGGTGGAGTAGGGAGTTAAAATCAGAGAGAGAGAGAGAGAGAGAGAGAGAGAGAGAGAGAGAGAGAGAGAGATTGTTCAAGGTACACGCAATCACTTTTTTGTTTGTTTATTTAATGTCCATTGTGAAGCACAATCTTATTCTACGCTACGCATTATTTTCTGACTCCCAGCCAATTTAAGGACATTCAAAGAAAGAATATGAGGTCACCAAATATGTGACACATCCATTCGCACTGGTTACAGCAGCCAGCCTGATATCGTATCAGATTTCGGCGCCACACATTTACTAACAACACAGGTTCAAGTGTACTAACTTACACCAGCATTTGATCACAATATAAACACAGCCCTCTTGACTCAGTATCCCACGCCTGGTGTTCCATAACCTGGTTCTCAGGCTGAGTTGAATATCTATGTACTACATGTATAAGTTTGATCCTAACAAAACAATGCAATCAGTTTACACTCTATCATAAAGAGGGCAGCACATACGTCAGAGTACAGTATAATATTGACACACATATCTTTATGAGTGTTCCGTGTTTGTATATTTTTGTAATACTGACAACATTGTTAATGGTTACATTTTTTCTAATGATATTATTGTATTTTCTCTATGTGTACCGTATATTGCGGTCAGAGAGTAATAAAGTTCGTATCCGTATTCGTATTCGTATACAGTGTATGCACATGCTTTAGGCTCATCGATGATTGTATAACATTTCCAGAAGCTCCTAACTCCACAATTCAATGAATGAGCGTTACTGGAAAAGAACCGACAATCCAGATAGGGCCCCGTTGAAAGAGGTACTGGGAGGACAGTACAATTACAGAGAAGGGGGAAGGCAAGTGTTGCGGCAGGGCGCTAAAGGCCGCAGGAGGAGTAGAAGTTGACGATGTAGTAAGGATCCGTGCGCCCAAAAAGTGAGTGGCGGGCGCACAGATCCAAGCCCAAAGTACAGGTGGTAGGTACATGGATAGGGCTCTGATCAGCACGTAGGGACGTGTGAAAGGGCAGATAGAAGGTAAATGGGTGGGAGTTGCATAAAGTAATAGTCATGTGCAGCAAGTGTGCATGCACGTGACAATACCAACGTCATAAGGAACTTAATGGAACATCTCCTTCATCAACAGATATAAATTAATACTTACACCCATTAAACTTCACAGAGCTCAATTTTTATATGAAGGCTAGGCATTGCTTACATCCATTAAACTATAGATTTTCTCGAAGAAATTCCCAACTTCACAACTGTGGAAATGTTTATTATAACTCAAAGATAAAAGATCGTTTTTAGTCAAGGCCCAACATAAAGTCACTCACTAAAGTTATAGCGAACGGCAATTCAGGCAGACGTTCTCTCTGGGATCAGCGGATTTGACCAACAATTCATTTTAGCAAAGTAAAGTAAAATAAAAAATAATACCATTGTTAATTAGAGTAGATAATATTTCTAAGTACCACACGAAGCACTGGGCAGGTGGAAAAGATGTTATCAGCTGCGGGCAGACGGAATCGATCCCGCAACCCTTTGCTCGCAGGCAAGCGCTCTAACGACTAGGTTACGGCGAATTATGTACGATGTTGATGTCTGAAAAGAGAACTATATTGATGAAATCCCGTAACTCTATTTGGGATCGTTCCTAGCATTCCGAGTTTAGTCTTGTCATTTACGTGACTGACAACCGGAGTAAATCTTTGAAAAGGACCGTTAGGCCACTTTTATCAATGACCCCACATATGTACATACGGCCCGAAACTGATTATGACCTACCTTCGTCATGCGAGCCGGTAAATATCCAAATCAAATTTGGCGCCTGTTGTCTAACTACTCCCAATCGGCTCGGCATCACTGGAATGTCGTTAGAACCCAATTAGGAGCGCCAAAATAGCTCAAAATTTGTTTTTGATCTATTAATCTAATGCCTTTTCAAATAAATGAACAATAGTAATTCTATCAATACGCCTTTGCATGTCGTTAACTTTGTGGCATCGCATACCAATTTTGCCTTTACTATGAACTTGCTATTCTGAGGTTCAATTAATTACACTTGCTACCGTTTCACTTTTGCGGCGCTGCACGCCAGGTATGAACATTAGCGTCAAGAATGTGTGTGAGAAAGTTGGGGCTTGGGGTTAAACGGTGTTTTTCTAACGTTTTCGGAAAAAAGTGTTGCAAAGAAATTTTTCTGTCTGTCACGTATTCTCTTTCGATAAATTTCGTCGGTAATAAATACATGTAGCATTTTTGTGTTGTTATCAGGTTGGAATGAAAGCATTTTTTCCCGCATTCTTGTACATATTGTCATCATCTTTACCTTTCGGCACCCCCAAACGGCCTGTCTATTATGGTGATACAGTGCCGACATTTAATTCCTACATACTGAATGAGTGGGCGGGCTAGGCATATTACACGACCGCAGGCCCGATTACCACATAGATTTCTGAATATGGATGCATGGATAAGCTCATAACTGAACGTAGCTTTGATTCACAAGCCACGTGGAACATTGTGCTTGGCTTTTTTTACATGTTATCCATGGGTGTTTCTACGACCAGGCACTGACAGACGTACGGTCGACCGGTGCAGGAATTAAATGTCTGTACTTTATCTTTTTGACCAAAGCATTAATTGAAAAAAGATATCTGAAGGGAAGTCGGTAATCAGAACTCAACCTAAAACTCCCCTTCCAGTGATTTGTATTTACTTTTGAATTATTTTCGAAAGTGATATAGGTCCAGGCGAAACTTATCAGCTAAAATTCAAGCATGGATATGGTATGGTTAAGTCAAGAAATCAAAATCTTTGGGGGGGGGGGGGGGGGGGGGTTGGAGGGAGTAGCAGGGGGGGGGGGGAGTAGCATTGATCATTTTGTCATAGTGATTTTTTGAGCGACCACAAGAATATTTGTATGAAATACATTGACGTATAAACACTTGCAAGAGTGAAGAAAATTACTACATGGACTGTACACTAATTAATTCTCTGGTGGGGTTAGGCGGGGGCTTTCGCCGGATACTCCGGTTTCCTCCACCACTTACAACTGGCTAGTCAAAAAGTAGCCTATGTATGGCAGAAAAATTGACGTTATTCCAAATAAATGCTCTGAGAGACTTTACAGTGAAGTTCGGTTGCTACATTCATGTAATCAATGCGAGGTGTTTTCTTGAGATTTGGAATTTAGGGTTTTCGTCACTTTTTCTGCCAAATTTCGACTTAGTAGCGACTAATCGTTTGTAAGTGATGGATGAAACCAGAGTACCCGGCGAAAACCAACACCTATCCCCAAGTCACTGGCAACTTTCTCAATTGTCCCTGCCGGCATCCGAACCAGGGCAGTGGCGAGAGTCAGCGAACAGTCAGTGGCAACGCCTCAGACCACACGGTTACTAGGGCAGCCTCCATTCAATATTATTTGGGTATCTATTAACGTACGTACATAAACATGTATCAGTAGTCAAAATAAGGGATGGGGTCATTTCACACCCTCAACCGACACCTCATGCTACCGGTATTACATACCAGAAGTCTTGAAGGTTGCACTTATCGGACGAGTTCAAGTCGGGTCTTTTTATAGGGAGTAACCTTACCCACGAACTTGTATGGTAGATTAGGCTGTAAATACCGGAAATGATTTTGGCTCCGTCTGTTGATAAGATTTATCTTGTCGCCTCCACCCGGCTCCGTCAGCCATAGTCTGGCTCCTAGTCTATGGGGTATTTAAAACCTGCTTTTAAGATTTTTATTTGTGGATTTCATTTTTATCGAGATTTTAGTTTTGTGTTGTCAATATAGATGGCGCTAAGGATGATCGCAACTCTAGGGTGTGGTAGCCCGCTGTGCGACTTCAAGTTGGACAAAGCCGACGTATATACAAGCTTCTTAGCTTGTGATCAATAAATATTAAAACTAAACGTGTGGACTCATTTGTAGAAATTTCAGAATTTCGATTTATTGTCCTAAGCTTTTTCTCTCATACAGAGGTTAAATCATTGATGATCAGTAATCCATGTTAAAGAAAACCAATTTCCGCCCCTATCACCATCCTTCTTCCTTGGCCATGGCCATGTATCATGTAGTCTTTAGCTAACTAATGTCCTTCTCTTTGGACAAGCCTTTTTCTTTTATTGTTTACCGTTTTAAACCAGAGACATTAATCAGTCCTCAGCGATGGACCTCTCTGTTTGAACATCTTGCGATGTCTTGATAATCTATATCGATACTTGTCACGCTTTAGTATTTGTGATATATATCTTATTACCCAATAGATAATTAAAAAAAACGACTGTACAGTTGTGCACTTCGAAATTTAAATAATGATAAAATGCCCACCCAATCCCCTGTATCACATAATATACGGTTTATCCAATGCAAGCATTTTGAGATGAAAATGTTATATCTTTGACCTTGGATGAAGAATTGTGTTTGGTCATCTAAGCTTGGACGAACTGACGTGAGTGTCAATTTGAATTAGAGGTTAACTTTCTTTTCGGGAGAATGAATTATGTGTGGATATTCTTCTGGACTTTACTAGTAGAACACTTACGCACGCGTGTTTACTCGCTGAGGCACCTTCCGTAAATCATGGATTGTGAGCGTACGTGAAGATGATGTGACTCAGGGAGGTGGCGCCATCTATACGTCAAACGACTTCGCGTACTATCCTACGGGATTGTTCTAGAGGGACTAGAGCTACAAATCTCTGGAGGAACATCCAGTGAAATAACCAAATGCAAGAGGTTGTGAGATCGGTGTTTATATTAACTGTTCAGGAGGGAAATCGCGCTGTTTTGCATGGGGCGCCCGCGGTTGCAAAAATAGGGCTTGTTGTAGTGTGGTTGTGGGGATCCGTGCGCCGAAACTGATGGCCGGCGCACGGATCCAAGGCCCAAATACAGGGCATCACTGGTTGCACACTCCATAATTGTGGAAGTAAACTGTTTGAAATCACTTTGTATGTCTTACAGCAATTCTGATTTTTTTTTCATTAAAGTAGCACATGGGGTTCAAACCAGGAATTCAAGAAACACCATCTTAACTCCTGAGTGGTAGCAGGTAGAAAATATCATAACCAAGCGTCCTTAGTCAGCCCATATTCTATGGCGTTTCAATATTTACAATTTTTACTGAAATGACATAATCTCACTACTTGCACAGGTGCATTTAACTAGCTTACAATGGTTTTCATCATCATAACTTAAGTAAATTGTCATATTAAGTAAATTATCTTGATTCAGATATTTAAGTAGTTTGATATACTGGCTAGATTTACATTTAATACATCTGACACAACTTAAAAGAGAGCCAAATCTGATTAGATAAATTAGCCATCCACGCCAATAGAATAAATCTTTTCTAATGATAAATTCTGATTTAATACATTACTACAAGTTAATGTTCCTATTCCATACTTAAAAACCCTTATAAATCCGTGAAAGGCAGTCAGTAGCGTGTCATGACTGCACGATTCCGGGATAAAGTACATGCAATTACGAGACGAGTGTACAGGCTTGATACAGTATTTGAATTTGGCGCCAATACTACGCGGTCAATGAGGTCACCAATCAGGTCAGCGTGAGTTGCCCACTTCAATAATTTTCGTGGCAATAGACATTCCTATGGGACATCGGCTCAGGTCTAAATGATTAGGTGTGATTCAATGATGCCATTGTTTTACTATACTCCCCCCACATGTGCTTGAAGGTCGGACATATTTGTGGCATTATATCTTGTCTCGCATGCACTACTTTCGTACGCTGTGAGGACTGGTTGCCGTTCGCAGCATATGGTGTGCAGGAGTTTGAAAGAAATAGTGCACGGAAGATCAGGCGCGCCTGGCACGGACATGGGAACCTTTCCATTGAAAAAAACTGCAAGCCCTGCTGATCTAATACTACATGTAAAAAATGTGTGTTTTCTGGTATCCGCTTTCTTTCAGGGCAGATAAAGTTAGCCACGTGACCTGGCTAGAAATTATGCCGATTTTCCAACTAGTCGAACCCATATGCTGAGGTTGCCAGTTTCAGAGTTTGCTAATAAGGGAACGGCTTGCAGCCGTATTTAAAGGCACTAAGCGTCTAGCATCCAGTCTTAAAGGTTTTTACGAATACCCCAGGATGATTGGTAAAAGAAATCCACCAATCTTAGATGAACAGCGAGTTATAAGGTGTAGACAACTCATAAGGCAGAAAAACGTTATTTTATGGAAAAAATGCTCTGTAGCAATTATAATCCGGCATCAACATGTGTTCTTACATCGGTATTTTCAAAAGAAATACTGAAAAGAATACACCTGTTAATGGTACAACCACAATACCTATAATCGGAAAAGTTGCGATTAAAACAGAGAACCAATTAAACATTACATCATATTAATGGTGAAATAAGAAAATTCAGGGATCATAGGTGAGCAGGGCGGCCCTTTCCAAGTTTATGTTTATAATTTTCCATAATTTCTTTGGCTCTCTGTATGACCATAGAGTTGGGGGTCTACCCCCCAAGAAGTGGAGGAGATGAAGATATCTGCACTCAGTTTCTTCATAAATAAGCACTGAAACGGTGCATAGCGCGCTTGGTCAGCAAAGTTTTTTTATATTCTTGAACTGAAGAGATCTGAGACGTTTATAAGTAATCATTATTCCATATATGATACATTAATATCGAGTGCAGTCGAAAAAGAGGAAAATTTATCAAAACTAAACCAGCAATCGACCATGTTTTTGTCATTTAGGCAGAGAGAGAGAGAGAGAGAGAGAGAGAGAGAGAGAGAGAGAGAGAGAGAGAGAGAGAGAGAGAGGGGGGGGGGGGGGGGGTGGGTGGGAGGATAATGGTCCAGTTAGACAACGGAATGCACGCAGACACTTCGGACAAAAACAATTTGACATTATACACCAAAACAGGTAGATAAAGACCTCGAGACCTGGCATATCTTATATCCGTTGTCCACAATCTACGCTTCCTCCAACCACATTTGTCAAAAGATACGCACTGGGAAATGAATTCCTGGCCCATTATAAGGAAGTGGCACTTCCCCTCATCTATTCAGCTAGTCACCCTGTTTCCTAGTGCTCGTCTCCCAAAACACTTGAGACAGCGACACACCAGAGAGGTATATTATAAAATAGATTGTCCCTGGTCACACATAGAACAATAAAGGAAACCTGTGTGTTAACTTAAGTAAATTATACGTATAGATAATGTAGTGAATGTGGTGCCGCTATCTCAGATCAGTATGTTACTAGCCTAAAGCACCCCGCTGCTCTATGGAATGATGAAACAATACTCATTTCTTATAATATTTGATGTATATATATATATATATATATATATATATATATATATATATATATATATATATATATATATATATATATATATATATATATATATATATATATATATATATATATATATATATGTATATATGTATGTATGTATGTATGTATGTATGTATGTATGTATGTGTGTATGTATGTATGTATGTATGTATGTATGTATATATATATATATATATATATATATATATATATATATATATATATAGAGAGAGAGAGAGAGAGAGAGAGAGAGAGAGAGAGAGAGTAGAAATATCGCCAACCCTCCTTCCAATGACAATGTATATTAAAAAATGAAAAGTCTTTCAGAGATTACAGAACGAATCTTCAAAAGAATTTCAGATTTCTCCCAGGCAACACAGATTCCCCCAATCATTTTCTAAGGTGACGGTAATAAAGAAAAAAAAGGTTCTGCAGATTTTTAGATATCTGTCTGTACTTTTATTCATTGACTATGTCAATGCATAAACATAAAACCCACATTACCCACATAGTGAAGAATTTGTGGAAATCGGCTCTTTACAAATCTCTTTGTAATCAACATTCCGCGAGAAAGGTTAGAAGAGATAATAGAAGAATAGAGAGAGAGAGAGAGAGAGAGAGAGAGAGAGAGAGAGAGAGAGAGAGAGAGAGATGTACTGTACAATAGACCACATAATACAGTGCCAGTGAACTCAACAATACCAGTACGTGCCAGTATCAGGTGTTCTGGCAGATCCCTATCAAACATAAATCAGCATGCGGCTTCAACACAGGGGGGTGCAGTGTCAGAAACTGATTGAAGTTTATTATCTAAAAAACACCTGTGTATGTGCGGCGACTTCTAAATCGATTGCGGCTTCAGAAAAGAGGTGAGGTAGGGTCACCGGAAACCTACATACATTTCTGAGGGACAGCCCCTACAATCACAGGCTTGTCCTCTATTCGGACATTTTCTTTATTTTCAGGTGGCACAAGCCTGTGCTACAACCTTAGATAAATGAAAATAAGTGGATATGAAACCAGTCGTTCAACATGTACAGGCTAGCCTTAACGAATAGCTCCAAAAGTCGTGCTCTGCGCATGATGGCACACAGGTGTCTCTGTAATGTAAATGATAAGAAAGCCCTAATTCGTCCTTGTTCCCTCGTAACCTCACGCTGATGCCAGATCAGATACCCCTGGCATCCCCAGCCCTTCATTATAGAGCATATCGTAATTGGTCTCTCGATACATGCCCATTCTTTTCTTCATCTTAGGCTACACCCGAGTCACGGTGGTGGAAGGCCATACTGATACTTATGACTGCTCGCTGCTGTCAGGATTAAAATATGGCTCTAGGCGTGTGATAAAGTTAATGGCGACTCGGGTTTGTGCAGTGGGTTTCTCCATAATTGACAGCTGACAAGTCACGTTCTAGTTTCAACGTTAGATATATAAAAACAACTTTTATTCATCGAAGTTTCAACATGGCAGAAAAGGTGACGATAAATCAAATGCCTACATGTGCATATGCAGGTCCAGAGTAAAATGATACGAAGTGGGTTTCCCCATAATTGGCACCCGACAAGTCACGTTCTAGCACGAATGTCCATTCATCCAAGATGCCAGCTTCAATATGGCAGAAAAAGGTGACGATTAATTAAGTACCTACATGTGCATTTGCAGGGAGAGGGTGAAATGATACCTCCCTCAACCCTGTAATGAGCGTACAGGTATCAGCGAAACTCATCAATGCAAATCACGCGGTTCCGCTCAATTGATAAAAGCGGCAAATGACGAGTCGGGCTAATTGAGCGAACAAAGGCTTAAACAAAGACGTTAGTGTATGTTTGCCAACAGGGGAATCATGGTGAGGGCAAATGGGCAGCCGAGCCGAACCCCAACCTGCTCGGGGTGCCGCCCGGTTCCACCCCGTAACACCCCGGTCAATAACACCCGCTATTGACCCAGACGAAAGTACATATTGACAACACGAATAAAGACGTCTGCTATTTATTTTGCCTGTTTAGGATAGTGACTTTACACGACCCTAAACTTGAACGGGTCGCTATGAATCGCACGGGGACACCTTAGGAACACCCTCCTTCCACCCCTATGAATAAAGGACTCGCCCAAAGAAACTGGTGGTTCCGAAACCTCCTCTCTAAGGCTATATTCAGTTGATGGGTGTTCGCCGCTGCCGGGCCTACTAGGAAAACGTGCGGGCGAGTGACTTGACTGGAGACAGCGGAAAGAAAGAAAGCCTTCTCAGTGCAAGCGGCCTAAGCATATAAACTTTGTCATCGTGTCCTGGTTGAAGTCAGTCATTCAGTAATTTGGCCCGGAGAAGTTAAGTGCACATACATACACTCGCAGTCACACACGCGCAGTGAACACAGCCAGTAGTACTATCAACTACTTGTCGCACTACTACAAGTCATCACAGCAGTACCGGAGACACCGACCGAACCAGTCGCACGTACCCGATAGATCGTGCAACCATACCTTTTGGTGAAAGTTTCAAAGTTTCTCCAATACTTTTCAAATAATTTTATACATACAACCGGCACTTGTGAACTTAAGGAAATCTACTAACATGGATCGTTTTGGCGTTTTGTCGTTGTTGTTGGTGGTTTTTGTCGCCGTCCTGGGTATCGCGCAGGCAGGGTGCGGAGATCGGTACGGACACCCCCCAATGTGCTGTCGAGGGAAGAACAATACTTGTTACTCTACGAGCCCCAATCAACCAAGGTGCTTCTGCGACTCGAACTGTCTTCACATGGGCGACTGCTGTTCAGACTACAACAGGACATGTACAAGTAAGTGTAAAACATTTGATTTCATGTACAACAGAATTATAAAAAGTTTGTGTTGAGTTGTCGGGGGTACCAATTCACTCATGACGGCCTCCGTCCATCACCAACATAGTATTATTAGTATTGACTATTGTTGCTCTTCAGAGATTTGATTAAAATTGTCTTGAGAATTATACCTCGTTTTAACAACTGAAAATACGACAGGATACCGACATTCAGTTTCCTATTTTCTGGCTAGACTAGAGGTTGTTGAAGAATGAATAGATAGTCAATTGTCAATGTTTTCTGTTTACCTGTCAAATAGTGAAAAAGTGGAGTGTGCGATGCCTTAGAAATCTGATATACGGACTTTCGTCTATTCGTGGAAGTTTCAATTAATATCTGCCCCTGTCCTCTCTTGGGTGTACAATTTAGAAAAATGAAACATCCTAAAGCAAGGAGATCTTCCTGCATGACGATTGTGGCTTCACTTTCCAGTTAACAATTGTAGCAGTTGCACCTGTTAATCTAAGGGCACCCAAGGGACCTCTCTAATTATCAGTGAAGCACCTAATCAGCAATTCCATACTGGTCATGTTTGCTTTAGAAACGTTTAGATACTACAGAAAGCATACTTTACAATTCCTGTTCATAGAAATTTGCTTAAAACCTTCCGTCCTTAAATAAGTACAAGTATCTTATTAAAAATCAAAACAAACAGGATATTAGATACAATTATCAATATTGAATATAATACCAAAAGTTTAACAAAGATATTTTGTGTAAAAATGGGATGGGGGGGGGGGGATTGGAATCAAGGTTTCTATTTGATCCCAATAGCCGATATGTAAAGGATTACCATGACTGATAAAGGGTTCAACCATGAACTATTAAAAACAAACCACCAATACCACTAAGGTGGGTGCAGATCTTGCCACCGAGCTTTTATCATCGGTACTCTGTTATCTTCCTCATTTATGACTAGTTGCTTGAAGCTACCTAACCTATTAACCCATATATTTTCTGAACAAAGATAAGTTTCATTAATTTCCGCTTAAGAAAAAGGAAGGTGATTGCTGAATCATATTAATTTGGTCACCCAATTTTTTCTAACATCTTAGAAGTGAAGTGCGTTGTGTGGCGTAAAAAGTTCATGGAAATCTCTTAGTGGGGCCAGTTCCGGATGGGCAACTAAGTGCGTGTAAACAATCACAAGTGTATATCATCTTTGGTGTCAATGCCTGCGTGTCAGACTGACTGTGTCTTTATCGGGCTTAAAGCTCAGTGACGAGAGCCGTAGGAGAGAGAATACCAGCCGAGAACTCCTCAACTGTTAACTTCCTTTTTTCCGCAACTCTTCAGCCGGAAAGGCAGCGCTGCCTCTTTTTGCGTTTGCGGTAGATGCTTTCTGGCATTTTCGTGCTTGAATACGCTTCAAGATTGCCTGCCATGCACGCACACAATCGCAAGTGGCGTTAAAATCACACAGTGCAAGCACAAGTTCAGCTGAGTTCTGTCAAGTCAAACGGTGTGCCGACCTCTCTCCCTTCCTCTCCTCTCAATCAAAATCACCTTATGTCATATTGGAATATTAGTGATGGCCAAAATTTTCTAAAAGCATCATACATTTTTAGCTGAAAACTGAAGAAAAAGTGAACTGGACTAGTATAGAAAATAGGAACTTTTTAACCAGGTGGTCCTCACTCTAGCATGGTGTTATTACTGCTTACACTGTTAAATGTACTGATAAGGCTAGTGTAGTCTGCCAAGCCTTGATATCTCTGTGCTCTGGACCCTTTGAAGACGACTTCATGAATGCCACAAGTATTGTAAGAGGCCGGGATGTCAGTTATATTCTGGTAAATACTTCTATAAGTATTTTCTCAATGAATACTAAGTTTTCAAATATATGACCCAATAGCATACACTTAAGGAGCACTGAAGGCATGAGTGGGTTAACACATTCAAGCTCCTCTTAACCCATTTACACTCAGAACGGCCAAAACAGGCCTGGCGATTTTGGAAATATTTTACTTGCAAAGGCATTTTCTGGGAGATATTTGAAGGAGAAATGTTGGTCATATCCCAAACAACAACTCTCCTTCAAATATATTGTGAACTTTCACTTTATTCCTGAGTTGTTTTCAAAAGTATGAGAGAAGCAGACGATCCTCTCCAGAGGAACTCTGAGTGTGAATGGGCTAAAATAGTTGTGTGGATGGTATTTACCTTATATCTGAATGTATTTTAGATATGAAGCTTGAATTCACAAAATATTTAACCCTGAGTGTTGTTGTTTGGGACAGGTTCACTATATTTCTTACAACAATTTTCTTCAAGATACTTGAAATTTCACTAAAATAGTCAAACTTTTTCAGCCTGCTTTTCTGACAAGTTTGTTGAAGTGCTTGTCCTTAAGATGCTTCTTTCTAGTCCTGTATACTTGTTGACTTCTTAGAGGACTGCAGTGGCCTAGTGGTGATGATGCCTAGCTCTGGAGCGCGAGGTCACAGGTTCGAGTCTTCTAGATCCTCACTAGCAGGTTGGCCTGGTCGCTATATATAAATGTGCGGCGTTGATGAGGGTTGTCTGTGGTGCCTCTGCAACTAAAAGACCCCTTGGAACCTTGTAAAGAGAAGGGAATTTCCTCCCAGTTCCAGTTTTCTAACTTGTCACAATATGACCTAAGCCGCGGAGATCGAAGTCAAGACCAAACCCTTCCTTCCTTCATGGGTGCTCTGTATTCAGTTCCCCAGTGCCTGAAAACATATACCGTACTTGACAGACTAGCAATTTTACTCTTCTTCAGTTTCGCTAGGTTTTACAATATTTCTTCGAAGACTTACTGTAAATGTCAAGACCAAATTGAGCTCTTTCCATTGCTGAATGAAGTCTTCAAATGTTTTTGAGTTATAGGGAGATTTTCCGGACACTGTCTGACCTTATAAACATTATAGGTGGAAAGGGCACTATATCAATTATTATTATTATCAAGCAGCATTATGAACAAATGGTGATGTAAAATGTTACATTCATAACTGGCATGATGTGAAGATTTCTTCCAATTTTTATAGAATTTAAGGGTTTTGAAGATTGATTTATTGATATGCAACTGGTATTTTGATTTGAAAATGTTCTCATCGGAAAGACACTCATTTGCATCCGTTAATTTCAGGGTTTTCCTAATCTGTCAAAAGGTGGCAGCACTGGAGATATGTTATCTCATACTTGTCGCATCTTGTCTCCCAAACGAGCTATGTAATCAATTACAACACTGTTCTGATACTTATAAACAGATACACCGATATGGCTAGATTTACTTAGCAGGTTCAGTATCAGTTCATTTGATAAGTGTTTTGGGATATATTTGACCACGAGAAAGTGATACTAGTTTTGCTTAGGAGGGTCAGTCCATATGAGCACTGTTTGTATAGTTTAATTCACCTCAAAAACCAGATACAGTATCAGTTCATGTGATAAGTGTTTTGGGATATATTTGACCTCGAGAAAGTGATACCACTAGTTTAGTTTAGCAGGGTCAGTATTAGCCCATGTGATTATTGTGATATTATTTACTTCAAGAACCAGATACAGCTAGATTTGCTTAGCTGGGTCAGGATAAGTCCATGTGATAACTGATATAGTATGATTTACCTCAAAACCAGATCGTGATACTGTTAGATTTGCTTAGCTGGGGCAGGATAACTCCATGTGATAACTATTTTATGGTGTTATATAGTGTAGTTACCTCAAAAACCAGATTGTGATATGGCTAGATTTGCTTAGGTGGGTTAGTAAGTATAAAAAATAAGTCTTGAGTGATAACAGGTTAACTGTTTTCCTACAAACATTGTTGACCTCAAGAAATAGATTTTGCTAGATTCTTAGACTCCTCAAGTTGTATAACATATGGACTCTATTTCTTACATTTACATGCAATCTTTATCTTTGCATCAGATTTACTGGTTCTTTGCTGGTCTGTTCTAGTCTCACTAGGGACATTTACAAATGGATCTCTGGTATTAATGACCTCAGGTAACAAGTATGACTTGATCTGCTTGGCCAGGGTGATATCAGTCTGTGAGATAAGTGTTTTTGGTGTAAATGACCCTAAGAAGATTGCTGTGGGAGATAAATGGGTATCTGTGACCAGTATTGACCACAGGAAGAGACGTCCTGGGCAGTTCCTCTCAGCAGGGTTACTGGACATCATGTGGACCTAACTCATCACTGTCTCCACTGCTTATGCCAGGATCATAAAACTAGTCTACTATGTGTGTGGGTTGACTTAATTACTGATCAGACTTGCATTGTTTTCTGTTTCATTAATGGATGGATAGAAGCCATCTGAAGGACCCCTGTAGTGGTCAGTCCATCCCTTACCTCCACAGGAACAAAATTGAGAAGGGTCCCACTGTTTAGAAGAGCTTAATGATTTTATGAAGGCTTTGTGCTTAAGTGTTAGAGCACATCACTCATGGTTTAATTCCCATAAAACACTGTCTAACCTATGTTTAGAAGGCTGTAATGAAAGTTCAGGGGTGCTGTTCTTCAGGCAGGCCCCAGCAGGGTGTCACTGGGCACCATCTGGACCTAACACCTTATTGTCATCTCAGTGTACTCCCTGGAAAAATCTTAGTAAAACTGTTATTAGGGATTTCTAAGGCTTCGAGAATTCTGTTGCTAAATAGACCCCCCCCCACACACACACACAAAGATTAAGAAAAACTGTGTTGGTGTCTGGGCATTTTCAGTTATAGGCACTTAGTAGGTACTACTGTATCATTAAGATTTTAAATGTTTAATACATGTTGGCAGGGTTTTCTCAGATGTAGGTACTGATATCATCAAGGTTTTTAATTGTTTAATTCATGTTGTCAGAGAAGGAGAGAAAGCAAAGTGATGTTTGTGTCTGGGCATCCTCAGATAAAGGCACTAAGCAGACACTGTTATATTGAATCAAGGATTGATTGTTTAATTCATGTTGTCAGGTATGGTGACAAACGTCCTTAGTTATGCCAGAGAAATACATCCCCTTGATCCGCAACCCCATAGGCACAGCATGCTAGTACCTAGGTGATGTGCGCCTCGGGTTACGCGGTGTTGCCTGGGGAAGAATTGGTCACGTGATTTTTTATAGCAGGCAGCCAATCCTGCGGTACACAGGTTATCTATGACTCATATAGTCGGAGGCAGCGAAATTTGATGACGCATGCACAGTGCCCACTCCCTGTCTACTACTCCCAGGTTATGCACAAGGATTTGGTCTGAATTTGTGCTCTTAGAATCCATAGTGCATGGTGATACTCTTTGCAGGGGTGATAGTCTCCGTGTCTGTCCCAAACAGCAACTCTTAAAACTCTGCCCATCCAGAAATAGATGCTAATCTACTTTGAATCTTTATACCAACTTCAATAAAATTCAATGGCCTTTTGTGTCAAAAAGGGCAACCTACACTTCGGCTATGTCCGAAAAAAGGATGGTTTATGAGGAAAATACTTTTCGCCAGTCTAAAAAGGAGATTTTCAGGAAAAACCTGTCCAAAAGAGTAAAAAGACAGGCAGGACAGGTCCTGGCTAAATCCCTGCTCAGCAGGAGGGAGGAAAGTCTTGTAGGGGGCGGGTGGATGGGGTAACAGGCGGTAGGGCATAACTCATCTTATATCAGACTATGCCAATCAGCGGCTGATAAATATGTAGATCATAATTACCGTGGAAAGATATGGCTCCACTGTCTCTTATTTACAGACACCCTAGACTAGCTGCTAGTCTAGCACCATAGATGTCTCGGATTTAATTAGAAGATAGTGTTTAACCCATTCATCCCTGTAGCAGCCAAAACCGCCTGACTATTTTGAAGATATCTTTATAACAAAAGTAATATTTAGAACATATTTGAAGGAGGGTTGTTCATTGAAACTTAATCTACAACTCTCCTTCAAATAGTTTGTGAAATACTGCTTCATTCTGAAGTAGTTTTCGAAAGTGTGACAGGTCCAGACGATATTTGTTGAGTAGATCTCCAGGCACGAATGGGTTAAGTATTTGAATGATCGTAGATGAAGTGTGGCCTCGGCTTTCTGCAAAAATTAAGAAATTAGTGGAAAATCTCACTTAGGCCACCTGGTGAGCATGTTTATAACCCAAGTAGGGTATACTCCATTTGAGTAGGTGAACTTCTATCAAGGTTGGATATAAAACAAGAAAACTCTAGGCCTAATGCCAGGCTAATCAATCCTCTGTGTGAGTTAACTCATCCATCTTCTTGATCAGCGTTGTCTGGACTTGTGATACTTTTGAAAAATATTTCATTACAAAGCAAGGAATTGAAGAATATTTGAAGGAGAGTTGTAGATAAATTTCCGATGAACAATTCTCCTTCAAATATTTTCTAAATACTGGTGAACTTGGATATGACAGACTCAATGGGACCAGGAAAATTGGTCCGTCATATGCAAAATCAGTCGTATACATATGATGAATACTTGATATGCATCGGACTGGGACCAAGCATTTCATCCGTCGTATGCAAAAATCCGTCGTACAGTGGTCCGTCATATCCAAGTTCACCTGTAATGCTATTGTAAGAGGGATATCAATGAATTAGTCAGGCAGTGTTGACTGCAAAGTTAGTGTTGGCTGCTAAGGCTGGCCCCTAGATGCGGGTATGGGGAGGGGAATCGCTCGCCGTGTTGCCCAATATTACAGGGGGTGATGGACACCAGCCGAAACTGTAACCACTGTGAACAACACTTGGGCACATGTCTCAGCGGTACAGGGACAAATCACGGGCATTTGGTGGTCAATGTGGGATCAGTCACAGATTAAATGTTACGTCTACTGGCTGTTTCCGGCCATTAAGAAAGGAGACAGACTGAAATAGGAGGTATCATAGCCTTAGCCAGCAGGGTGTCTGATCATCATTAAGCCACCCAAACCTAAAAAGAAATTACCTTTCAGAACACCCCAAAGAAAATGAAAGGAATTTCTTAAAATGTGAATTACAGGCATGTAATTGAATTTTTTCCACCTGAATATAATTCCCATGGCATTGTACATATAGTATACATAATGCTTTATTTCACAACATAAATACATGTTTATGGCTGTAATCTGAGTGTAATGTAGCCTCTAATGCAAAAAAGGACAACCCATTTCTTCATATGTAAAATTTTCAAAAGTATCATACTAAGATCCAGAAGACACTTTTCAAATTCAGTTCTCAGCTTGAAAGGGTTATTGTGGACTTGGTTTTAGGTTTACTGCTTGGCAGGGTCTTAGCCGATATTTGGAAACAGGGTGTCCAAATAGAGGTTTCATAGACTTTTGCGTGTCCAAAGTGTGGTACAAAATACATACTACTAATAAGATAGACCCTATACCTTTACAGATTTTGCTTTTTAGGCCAGATACTGCTTTGTGTGTCTTATAAAAGTGACACTACAGCTTCTACATCTTCTATCATCTAAGAAAAGTCATATTCAGCAAATTCTGACAAACTTTTGGGTGTCCAAACTGTCAAAAAACAGTGTTCTGCGTGTCCAAATGACACGCTGGACGCATTGCGGCTAAGCCCCTGCTGCTTGGTGATAACTGCTCCTGACTGTTAACGGTGTAGATGGAGGGCTGACTGAAACAGGAACCGCTGTGAACAGGACTAAATATTGCCACTTGTCGCCAAGTTACAAGGACAAATGACAAGCGTTGGGTGGTCAGTCACCCACCAGTTTTAGTTCTAGCACCAGGCAGGGCCTGATGACGACTATGACCTAGTGGTCTGAGGCAGGGTCTTAGCCAGGATTTTGAAACTGGGTGCCTAAAATTGGCAGTTGTAAAATGTTTGGGTGTCCAAATTTTTAAGGGTGGTCATAATAATAAATATACTCATATTTCAACCATAAACATGTATAAATTCATCAAAATAATGCATGATATCATTAAACAAAGTCATGGGAATTATAAGGAGATGAAAACATTGATTCAATTATAAGCTTGAGATAGAGATTTTTAGAAATTCCACACTAAAAAATTTGGGTGTCCTGAGGGGTTCTTTTTAAGGGTTTGGGCGTCCAAAAAGGCACCCAGACGCCCTGCTGGCTAAGACCATGGTCTTAGGCGTTGCAATGGACTCCTTGCTGTCTCTCACCACTGCCTGGATTTGAATCCCGGCTGAAGTTTGTCAGTAAGTTGCCAGTGACTTCTGGTTATGCGATAAATATTCCTAGTACTCTAGTTTCCAGGGCTCCCTTAGAATTTTTATGCGTCTGGCTCAAATTTCTGCAGAGAGCCGAAAGATATACTGGTTTCCATATGCAACACCTTAAGGTAGCTTCTGAAGATACTATTGGGCTCCCTCTGTAAAAGAAAGCACTCTATTGAGCCCTCTATTCTAGAAACCAATGAGGTAGATCTACCTTTATCCAAATGAGCCGTGCTCTGAAAGAATTGACTCCCTACTGTACACAGAAATCCAGGATCTGACCCGGAGTGAGTAAGCACCAGGTACTCCTCCTCTTCCTCACTTTTCTTCAGATTTTCTTTCCAAACTAGCGTCCCTCATACAGAATGGACTCCCTACACAGCAATCTAGGATCTGACCCTGACTAGTGAGTAAGTAAAAGTAATCACTAGGTACACTAGAGAGGGAAGGCAAGCTGACCTCCTCTTACTATAGCTACATTACCAGGCCGCAGGTCACAACTTATCCCTATTTCTGGTCAGCCGGTCTCGAGATCAGCTGGTTACCCTCACAGCAGCAGCACTCTCGGCGCAGACCACAGCACTATTTCTGACTTGGCGACGCTTGTCTATTTTTTGCTTGGTTTGTTGGGAGCTATTTGCTGAACACGGGTGATATTAGCCATGGGCCTGGCCACCTGGGTTGTCTGGGAGAGCTGAGGTGGTCAAGGACACTCTGCCGGACAGTTGTACCCTCTCTCAGGGGTAGCTATTGAGGGAGGGTTGTCTGGGAGAGCTGAGGTGGTCAAGGACACTCTGCCGGACAGTTGTACCCTCTCTCAGGGGTAGCTATTGAGGGAGGGAGGGAGAGAGAGAGAGAGAGAGAGAGAGAGAGAGAGAGAGAGAGAGAGAGAGGGAGAGGGAGAGAGAGAGAGAGGGAGAGGGAGGGAGAGAGAGAGGGAGGGAGAGAGCGAGAGAGAGAGAGAGGGGAGAGAGAGAGAGAGAGAGAGAGAGAGAGAGAGAGAGAGAGAGAGAGAGAGAGAGAGACAGGCAGAGACAGCCACAGATAGAGAGCAAAAGAATCGAAGTCCAGAGAGACGCACACACAGTTAGAGAGACAGACAGTGTTAAATGTCACTTTTCTTATAGCCAGTAGGGCCAGCCCACAAATGCAAATATTCTTACAGCCCCACACACTTTTCTGCAGCCTCTGACTATGGGGCTAGTGGTTAGTTGGACCCCTGGAGCGATTTTGATTTCTTCTCATCTGATTATCTCCAGGGTAGCGACTTACAGGTAGATGGGTAGACCTGTCGTGTAAGCCGCCCTTGATCTGCAAACTTGCATCAAGGTGTATCAATATTTGCCCGATTTATGAGGTTTGTAAGATTTGCTAGTTCAGTAGCTAGTTACACAAACGGACTGCTGTGGGGAAATTCCTTGCTACTACCTCAACTCTGAACACCAGGCAACATGGTCTTAGCCAGCAGGGCGTCTGGGTGCCTTTCTGGACACCCAAACCATTCAAAAGAACCCCTCAGGACACCCAAATATTTTTGTGTGGAATTTCTAAAAATCTCAATCTTAAGCTTATAATTGAATTTTTTCATCTCCTTATAAGTCCCATGATCTTGATTAAAGATATCATGCCTTATTTTGATGAATTTATACATGTTTATGGTTGAAATATGAGTATATTGTGACCCCCCTTAAAAATTTGGATGCCCAAAAATTTTACAACTGCCAATTTTAGGCACCCAGTTTCTAAAACCTGGCTAAGACACTGCCAGGCAACCCTCAACATTTCATAAGAACAGCATCCATTGAAAGATTGCGAAAAATATGTGCTATGAGCTACATTTTGTTGCAATATTAGGTAAAATAAGGGGTGATAAAAAAAACCACAAAAACACCCAAAACCTTCACAAAGTGCTCCAGATAATAATTGATAAGTCCATTCACAAACCTGGCTCCTATAATTTAATGTGGTCTCAAAACCACATCCTCCAGAGGCAAATTGTCCCTAGACAACCATTAAGGTCAATCTCCTAAGACACTGGTGAGCTATTGTTGTTTGAACAGGTTTATTGGTGTGTGTGTCCAATCAGGATTATCTGCATGAAGACAATGGTAAGCTATTGTTGTTTCGGCAGGTTAGTTAAGGTGTGTCCAATCAAGATAATCTGCACGAAGACAATGGTAAGCTATTGTTGTTTGAACAGGTTGATTACGGTCCAATCAAGATGATTTGCATGAGGACAATGGTAACAGATTGTTGTTTCAACATGTTAAATGAGGTGTGTCTAATCAAAATAATCTGTTCAAAGCCAATACTAAGCTTTTGTTGTGTGAACAGGTTAATTAGGTACAATAGGAATGTACCCTTGTAGGATTGGACAAATTAGGACACAATAGGATTCTCATTGTTTAAGGATCAGATAAGCCCACCTGATGTGTTATCAGGAAATCTGCGATAGTAGGTAGTATGTCTAATGACAAAAAAATGATCATGATACATTAACATCCAGTCTGACTTACTGTTAAGGGTCCCAAAAGGCTGAAAGTTAGCCTTGTCTTCATATTTCGTAATGTCACTTTAGTTATGTGCATCTGATTGGGTATCTGTTCTTGCGACACCATATCATTGTGTTTCTGAT